>BEXV01000352.1:196160-207206 GCA_003118195.1 Hemicentrotus pulcherrimus | reverse complement strand
TCATGATTTAACCTCCGACCACATAGGTATGGGGTTCTGGCCCTCTTATTCTTAATTATAAGTTGTCATAATGAAATGTAATATCATTGCTTGTGTAGATTTGATTCCACCATTACCATCTTTATAAGATTTTAGGCTTTTCTGGTAACCATTTCTATGCCACAATAGAAAAAAATCTGATATGCATAATTGCAATAACAACATTCTCAATCATTATAAGGCACTATATTTTACATTTATATACCTAATATTGCGCAGTATATTTCATTAAAAGGCTTATAATATCTAAATCAATCATCGACTATATTCTTTTCACCTTACAAGCCACTTACGGTGAGATGCGATTGTTTGATTTCCTCGTCATCAGTGGTGCTCACACCAAACACTTGAATTCCATTGCCTGCTTAAATGATTTCATGAATCTCACGAGCAGGCTCTATTGTTTAGAACCAAACCAGTTACCTGGACAATTAGCAAATATGAGATTACCACTTCGGTACTCAATTCAGGATGTTCAATTTAATTTTGTTAGTACAACTGTTTTTTTGAATTGACTGAATTCGTCCCAATTTTCACGAAGTGACGGTAATGAGGAAAATCGCATACAATTTGTGCGACGATTTTCCTCACTACCGTCACTTCATGAAAATAGGGACGAATTAGACATTAATCACATTTTTTTGAATAATAGCATTTAAAAATAACTCATGCATGATAGTCTGAAATGTAATAAACTATTGCACTGTAGCATTTCCAGGAATTAATTCCTGCCTTGTATACCTCACCTTGGTAGAATTTAGAAAATGTTCATTAATGTCTAGTCATATTACATTTAATGCCACAACGGAACTAGAACCATATTTTCATCATCCTACATGTTTGTCTATATTACAAAGCATAGCAATAAGAATAATATATGTCTATATGAGGCCTCCATTGTAATATATTAAGTCGAAAATTGATATATATTGCTCTCATAACAATTACTGTACAATATCATGCCACTACAATTCCATAAACACTCAATTTTTTAATGCACATCTTCCAGATACTTGCCAAGCATAAACATAAAAAACTGACATTCATTTATAATGGCTTAACATTGTTCAATGATCAAAGGAAAGATGGGATTGTGCTCCAATGTGCATCCTGTACACTGGCCTTGATAAATAGTGATTGATGCCAGCCGTCTCTCCGCTGACATCAATCACAGATAGGGCTGCTAGCTCTTTGACTCAAAATCAATATAAAACCTTTTTGTGTGTTCTGTGATAAGATGACACATTGAGTGATTTCAAGTTGGGTGTTTAAGGCTGGTGTTAGTGTTTAATAAACACTAACACCAGCCTAAACACCGAAATGGAAATCAGCTGGTGTTAAGGCTTTGACCTCTGAATATCGTCAACTTCCGGGAGCTAGTGTTATCGATTTTGCAAAATTGTCGTCTGCTGAACCGACCTTTGTGGCTGGTGTTAATATTTTACGTATAAATTTCCTATTCACTAACACTAGCCCCTAAGGATTAAGCAAATGTTGATTTCCAGTTCGGTGTTAGTGTTGTACCCGCACACAATCAACGCACGAACGAAGCCAATTTATTGTCTGACGATCAAATACAAATATGTGAAACAGGTAATTCATATATTCTTTTGTGTTAAATTAGTTATTTTATAAGACCAGAGAATTGGGTGTAAATTTATTCTGTACTTTTCATGATATCTTAAGTTTTAATGCGCTATTTTCAAATCATCGTCGTGAATCGTCGTGCAATCAAGTATGTGGTGACGTCACGGCTGGTGTTAAGCTATCGATTTTGATATTGGTATCGGGCTCTTAATTTCATCAGCAAATTCTTCGCTCGATTTAAGAGCTCTTGACTGCTCTTAACACTAACACTTACACTAACACCCAACTTGAAATCACTCAATTTTGTCTGCTCTGGGTTGTCTTCTTCAAGTTTATTTGGATGAAGCTGGTATTCACAGATCTTCAACCATATCGACGGCTTTCTTTGCCACCCTGGTGCTGGGATGCTCCCCCAGGAACAGGTTGAAGACGCGGTAAGCCTCCTCAAACTGGTACTTGGCGCGCTGGAACATCTGGTTCCCAAAGAACTGTGCTCCGAGATTGTATCTGTGAAAAAATGAAATAAATATATATATTCTGATATAATTTCATGTGTTGCGTTTGCAATACAAACTGTAAAAGATACATACATACTGAGGGCGTAGTCACCTGACTGAAGATTGGAGCTGCCATATTAAACGACTATTGAAACTGGAATTTCTGTCTTAAGTTTGCATTATTTAGGACTCAACCATAGTAAAATGATAAAAAAATGATTTAAAGCATTGAAACAATCTTAAAACAAGTTTAAAAATCACATCTTCCTAAAGATATGTTCATACTATACATTAAAATCAACCGTGTATTTCAAGGTAATAGGAATTGTCCCTTGCAAATAAACTCAAGTTACTTCAGCAATCTTCTTTGAAGTATATTTTAAAAACTAGAGTCTGATTGAGTTTCGGTGCTAAGCTTCTCCTCACCTCACTGTAGCCACATCAACATGATCCTTGCCGTATGCTTCGAGTAGGATCCCCAGGGCTAAACTGAAGGTCTTCTCTGTACCACTAGCATTCATATCATCCTGGACCAACCCAATGTTGTTCAAGATGGCTGCTATGTGGGGATGCTCAGATCCACCTTCTCTTTGGGTCTCGTGGAAATCAAAGGTGTGGCAAGCTACGGCCTCCTCCAATCGACTTTGGTCGTAGAAAATTTCGCCAAGCTAGAGGTCAATCAACATGAAATAAGTATAATGAAACTCTGCAGATGAATAAAAATTGCCAAAATTTGAAACAATATAACTTGCCTAGTGCTACATGTATATTGTTCCAAATATTTATTTTTTACAATTCATATCCCACTACTGCCACCATCCCAATGAAGTGAAATTTACACATCATATTTGGCTTACATTATCATTAGAATCGATAGACGAATTATCATCAAACTCAAGACATGTATGTATCTTGAACAGCCCATGAACTGATGAGATTTTAGGGTCATGTCAAAGATCAAGGGGTCATACATGTATATGAAAAAGCTTGTCATCACGAAATTCTGAGAACCTAATAATGGATTACAATAAAACTTGATGTTTTGGTTTGTAAAATCATTCACCTGTCCAAGCAGAGCTGCTGTGTAATGGTGGTCGTGACCTACGACCTCTTTGCTGACCCCTAGGGCTCGCATCAGTAGCTTCTTGGCAAAATCTATGTCACCTTGACGACGCTGGACAGATCTGATCAACAAAGTAATGAAAATAGAATTAATTTTCCCTCATCTTTTCTTGTAGTTTCATATTTCAATAATTAAACTGCACTTTAAGTACTACAGAATATTTTTTATTTAGAAATCAAAGGCACACTATTCTGTAAAAAAAAAAAAAACCTATAATAATACAGTCAAACCTGTCTAAAGCGACCGCCCAAGGGAAACGCAAAAAGTGGTCTTTGTAGACAGGTTCCTTTAGTACATGTTTTAATGAGAAACCATTTTTCAAGGGAAACAAAAAATGTGCTTGTTGTAGACAGGTGATCACTAAAGCAGGTTTGACTATATATGCATTTATGAAGGGTAGATTTAATGGGAGTATACTGAAGAATTGTAGGGAGCATATCATCATGGCGCATAAAATAGTCTCATAAGAGGGAAAATGCTGAATTTCATAAATTATGATGATCTAAATTGTACTTCCTGCTTCGATGCTAGTTACTGGAGAGCAACTGTAAACTATTTTCTACTTACACCATGGTAATCACTGCCTTGACTAGCTGGAGTTTCTGCTGTGGGGTCTTGACCTTGGTTAGCCTGGAGAGGGCATCTTCCAGGTATTCTTCAGAAGCTTTGAAGTTGCCTTGTTTCAGACAGACATTCCCAAGCTCTATCAGGACCTGAGGTTTACAATCAAGAAGACACAAAAAGAGATGATACAAACATACAAATAAACTGACTGCTGTTATAGTACACAGATATCCTCAAACAGACTACTTCATTACTTTCCCTATGCGTGTTGCTAATCCCAGTTTGACACCCATTAAATAATCACTATAGGACACTATAATCTCCCATCAAAAAATTAAAAGTGGTAGCTTTTTTGCATTTATACAAAAGCAGCATGGTCTATGACACAGCCATTTCCTTGTTCTCTGGAGATGGTGCACACAATGTTTGTTATCAGGTTTATGCAGGTACCTGTATATCCTACATCAATGTCAGTTTGGCAAACTATAACTTACATCAATGACGGTGGGATGGTTACATTTGTGTTTCATGCTGTAGTTGAAATGATGTTGTACAATGGTAGAATGCTCAGCAAGGTATCTCAACTCAATCTCCTTCAGCAAACGCTCGTTCAAGACCCTAAAAACAAGAAAGGTTGACAATTTTAGGAATAGCTAGCACTTCATCAACTGGTAGACACGGTTAAGACATACATGGAAAACGTGGATCATTTTAAGAATGATGACTTCACTGCGATTTTATAGCACTTCAATAATAATATTGGTTATGTACTAGCTTTAAAACCAAAATGCACCATAGCACTTTCAAATAAAAGAATGTGAAGAGAAGCATAAAATATAGATTAAGTATTTTTAAGAAATCTTTTGAAAGTGGTAAAACGGATTAATTCTCTGATGGAATATTGCATTAAAAAAAAGATTAATTATGTCACTGAGGGAAGAAGTAGTTTTAAAGGAATCTTTTGAAAGTGGTAAAATAGGTTAATTCTCTAAAGGAACATGAAATACTATTCCACATTTTCAAAGCAGCCACTGTAAAAACAAAATTGGGTACATGGGAGTCTGGATTTGGAAATAGTCAGTTTATATTTATCAGTTGTTGAGCAAAGGTTACATGCTGAAGTATTTATTTTTAGCTATTGTTTTAGCCTGCTGCACTGGTCAAATTGTTACCTACCTAGCACCGTTTAGCAATCCAAGTTGCATGAAGAAGACAGCCATAAACTTGATGAGTTCAACCTTGTCTTTATCCTGCTCCCAGTTAACCTCACATTTAGAGAGGACGTCCAGGTAGGCCTGCTCCACCGGCTCAAAGCCTCCCAACTAAGATGGAGAACAACATGATAAATTGTGTAGAGGTCTAGTGGATAAATCCCCGGACTGTGGACCATAAGGTACATGGTTCGAATCCCAGCCTCAACATCAACGCCCTTTGGCAAGACTTTAATCTATATTTGTCAGACTCCACCCAGGTGATGTAAATGGGTAACTGGTAGAATTATTCCTTGAAATGCACTGTACGCTGAGAACGGCTGCCAGAGTTAGAGCTAGGGTAATGATTTCCAAAGCTTTTTGAAAGCGCATAGGGACATAATAATGATCATAATGTGTTATGATTATTATCATTATTATAAAGCAGATTGATTAAACCTTTCAGTGCTGAACATGATTTAAAGGGGCTCAATTTTTTCATCATCAGGTCAAAAATACATGATGTTGCTATGGACTTCAACTAACGTGTCAAAATACATTCACATCTACCAAAGATGGAAGCATATTTGGGTGCTTTCATATCCTGTCTTAACATTGAACAAAGATTTCTTTACCCTGAAGTTCAGACATTTTAATTTCAATATACAAAAGTTTCAGCTTCAAATATTACTCTTGTACAGAATTGATTTTTTATTTAAAGACATAAATGCACTAGCTCTGAAATATTTCAAAGACAACTCTTCAGTAACAATACATGCACAATGCAGGATAACTCTTGTACATGTTTTCATATTATTTATTTGTTATCCCTTATCCATTTTGATCCTAAGCCACTTGAATACCTTATACAGTTTGGGGTGATTTTAAGTCTAATTGCACAAATTTTAGCTACATGTAACTATATAGAACTGATGCACTGACTTCCTAGCTTACCATTCTCCAGGCCATGATGAGCTGGAAGTTGCCATCCTCCGTCTTCATCAGAAACTGGAAGACATTGACATTGAGGATGGTAGCCTTCAGTCGGGTCAGTTCCTTGGCTTGGATCAGTAGGTATGGGACCTCATCGGACTGAGAAGAAAAAAAGAACAAATTAACCCTTTGCTTACGAGAACCTGGTGGTCCCTGTGTTAAGCCTATGGGACCTTTAAAATACAGGAGTCAACAGGTTAATGATACCAAGCCTGAGAGTGCTCAAAACCAAATATATGGACCATCTCTTTGATACATGATGGCCATTTGGTGTCACAGCACTCACTGGATATAATACATGTATATGACATTGAGAATGGCAGGCCGGCCTGTCGGCTCCTTCACCTGAATCAGTAGGTGTGGTAGGTGTGGTCAATTTAAAGAGCGCTGACAACTACAGTACCCTTTCTTTCCTGTATAGCAGATACCTTGTACTCAACACAAAGCACAAAATCAATAATTTGGACATAACATATGGACATTTTCATACTCCTGTACATAAATGCCTTCCATTTTGTACACTGGCCTCTTCTTTTGTCTTTCTTGTGTTGAGTCGTCTCGTCGCTAAATGATCCCTGTCGGGCTGTTGATAAATGATCTCAGCAGAAAACATATCCATAACTATATCCAAAAATCTCTAATCTGATGTAGAATTAAAGTCCTAAAGTTTACCATTTACACCAAAAACTTACATATCTATCGTCGATATCCTGTGCATTGAAGAAGTTTGCCAGCTCCACAAACTTCTTGCGCTTGTCCTCATCCGTGGGCAGGTAGCGACGCTCGACGGCTTGTCTGAGATGATCGTGGAAGAAATTCAGCAGTCCGTTGCGGTTGATGAGATTGTCCTCCAGGGAGAGGTAGAAAGGAGACCAGACTGCACTTGGTATCTGTAGAGCAATAATACAAACAGTTTTAAAGTGGTTACCCGAAGAAAATTCACGACAACTGATAATTATGGACAGATTATATATGGATGAAAAGATTTTCTCTTGAAAAACACAAATAAATTACTGAAAAATCATATAGAATACATGGAAAGGCGTACAATGCTTTGTGGCTAGCTGTGTCTTGCATGTGATGTCACAAATCTTGACACTCTACGGAGGACTCCTGAAGACAAAAAATATGAATCTGGATCTCAAAATTAACATTTTTGAGATATGATTACTGCAGGCCCAAAACATTTTTTGAAGAGGGAAGCCGTTATATTTGATCAGTAAGGCTTCCCTTTCGCAATGATATGAATTTTGTATCAATTCAAAACACTCTTGATTCTTCGAGTGACCACCTATAAGTTTTAAGTTTTGCATCTTTCATTCTTATCCTCCCCCTCATCATTCATATTCCTTCTTCTTAGCACTCATCATTATCACCCACGAGTGCAAAAGCATCTTAATAATTGAAATCCATCATCAAGCTATTGACCAACCAAACTACCAAAACACCACCGTCTTTGCAAGGCACACCAATGATGGAGCATCATCACTAGCATCATCAACATCACAATTATCATCATCAGACCATAACTGTAATCATCACTGTGTTCTTACCTTGAGCAGAGTCAAGAGTTCGCTCTCACTCATTCCTCTATGTGAACACCAGATGGCTGTGGTTGTATCCCTCACAAGATTAGGTCTGAGTAAGATAAGAATCATAAATTCATGTATTGAAATCTAATGTTTTAATACTTTACATGTTCTTGAAAAAAAAAGGTTGTTTCTGGAGATGTTTGGTACATTCTAAAACAAATTTCAACACTTTGAAAGGACAACTGCTAGTAGTGATTTACAGACTTTATAGCTTGTCTTGTCTCCCATACATACGGAATACATCATAAGCAAGAAAGGAAATATATAAACCATGTAAACTGATTACATTTCCAAATTCTGCATCTCACTTTGACACTGAATATCAAGAGACGAATATACTTTTAGTACCACTTTCTCAGTAACTCTTACCTACAAACAGCTCCCTTCTCAAAATCATTCTCCAACCTCTGCAAGACCTTGACAAAGAGGGCACCAGGGTCTTCCGCCGTCAAGTAGGACTTGATGGCCGGAGTCAGCTTGAAGAAGTCGCCGTAAACACGAACCTGACCCAAAGGCAAAAGAAAACAGGTTGGCAAGCATTTGAGGTTCACATTAAAGGCCCACTGTACTACTTGTAGCTACTTGCTCCCTATATATAGAAAACAATGACTAATCGGTGACCATTGGTCCCCCATGACCCTCTTTTTCTTATATTAATTGAGACCTGAGTTGATGAGATAGCCACCTGTCAGTGACCACCCTGGGTGGTCTAATCCTCCAGGCCTTACTAGTACAGACAGCCTTTTAAGTAGAAATATGTTCATAACAATGCTGAAAAACATTGAACCATTTCATGAATTGTTCAGGTAGAAGTTGTAATGTGTGTATCCCACCGCTGCCACAATTTGAAAATGTCAATAGTTGTTTGGTTAAGATCTCTACTGCCCCTGTTATAAAATTTCCCAATTATTCCAAAAAATTTTCATAGGAAGGAAAGTAGTATTTGTTTCAGTGACAGAAAAAATTTCCTTCCTTGTCACAAGGTAAAATTTATATCCCTAGTTATTAATTTATGCATGAAATATTGATTGAATAAATTGTACCTTTCCCACCATCAATGATTGATAGACATGCAGTCTTACAGAACAACGACCTCTACTAACATGGAAGTGCAAAACTTAAAGCCCCACCACACTAATTATCTCTACTTCCGCCCTCTATATAGGCCCCCCCCCCATGGTTCTTTTTTTTTAATGTTAATTAAGAGCTGATTTGATGATATAACCACCTGTCAGTGACCATGCAGGAAGGTCTAATCCCTCCTGGCAAAACTAGTGCAGTGGGGCAATAAAAGAGAGAGAGGGGTATGAAAAGCATACCTCATCCAGGAGAGCCTTGAGATATAGAGGGTTAGAGCTCTGTTTGGCACTGATGATGAGATCGGTCTGCTCTTTGTTGAGGGTCTTGCCGTAGAGATCCATGTAGCCAGTGATGATGTCAAGCTTCTCATTCTCCTGCAGACCTTGGATCTTGTACATGGGCCATCCTGACAGCTCTATCACATCCTGGGTCTGGATCCAAGGAAATGAAAACAACTGCACCATTCAAAATGGGGACTACTTGGAATGGATTGGCAGTGCTTGAATGATTCAATATAATCATATGCTCATAAATATACAATGTGTATCATGGAGCATTTTATAGATAAATCTTAATTTTTTTTCTAAGTGCATACAATATCTTGCAGATTAGATTCAGCATCGTTAAGATTTGTATAGCTTAGAAGAAATTTCCAAGTGATGTCAAAATAAAATTTTTTGTTCCATTATTTCCTCAGAAATGTTAATGTTTTCAAGTGTATGTTCAAATGTGACAATTTTTTTTTTTAAAAGAAGTCAAACATACCTCCCCAGGAAGCGTAGAGAGAAGCATTTGCACGTTGTTAGGCAATGTTTGTGGCAACCATGTCAGGCTCTTCTCATCACCTAAATAAAACCAAAGGTTGAAAAAAACAGAGAAATTAAATTAAAACAACAAATAACACATGAGAATTATAATAGTTTATCCCAGCCCTTCACCTTTCCCTCAGTTTTCTCCTCGATGAGTTCTCACAATTCATGTTCAATTTTTTCATTCTCTTAAATGCCAAGAATTAATTTCATAATTGCTAATTACCCTTACATTTCTTTATTGCAGAGGATTCATATCTTCATTTTATTAACATTAGATAAACTACAAATGTTTCCTCTACTTGATGAGATCAAAGGCCTAATGTGAGAACATACCACTTCCTCCTGCTCCACTGTCCAACTGATTCAAGGCATCCAGAACGATCATTACCTTTGACCTGTTGCTTGCAATATTGAGCCATGATGGGAGTTCAATGATCAGGTTCCTGTCAGAGGTCGGTATTTCCATTTCGAGGTTGTAGAACTGCTTCATCTCACCATACAGTCTACACATAATAGCCAAGTATAAAATGTCATGGTTTCATCCACATTGATTTGAAGAAAGTGCATCTACAGTAATGACCCTTGTGTGAAATTAGATTGTAAATGTTTTAATTCTTTTCTTCTGAAATGAATTTTAATCTCACATGATGGTTCTAATATATGTTATATTTTTTTTATTTCCAACTTCTCTTCATCCTACTCATCATTATCACTCAGCTTATGTTTTTGATATCCTTTCCTTTTTCTCAATACGGACCAGACAGGTGTTGGTGTGACACTAGTGCGATCAATTGAATAATTGGGAAATGTTACAATGGTGGCAATAGAGACCTAAACCAACAATTTGTGACATTTTCAAATGGTGGCAGCGGTGGGATACACGTACACATTTTGTATACCTTCTGAACATGTCATCCTACTATCAAAATATATTCTGGTACCATAAAATATTACCTTCTCAACAGATTCACATGAGATGCACTTTCTGCTGAGCTGCCAATGAAATGTTTGAAGAGGAAGGTGCCAGGGTTTCGCTCTTCAAAACGACCGCACCAATTGGCAACAAGGGCAGATTTACCAGATCCAGATTCACCGATGATCGTAAGAGGTCCCTTGATAGAGCAAAGGAGTGAAACAACACATTAAACTAGGAAAGGCTTGCATCAAAGTAATGCTATAGTACATGAATGTACGTACAAAGATTATTCAGAAGTATGGTACTGCGTAATAAGAGGAAACCAAACAAATTTCATCAAGGATAAGACTTAAAACATCTCAAATTATATTATCCTTCGCACTTTTCTCAAAGAAAGACATATCATGAACCAATAAAATATAAGCTACACAGCCAATGATTGATAAATCAAGGTCACTAAGTATGCTTTGCCATTTCCATATTTTTCACATTTTTCTGACAAGTGACCAAAAATAATAAAAATTTAAAGAGTCAAATTCTGAAATTTCAATTTTGTGTCTAATATTTGGATTGGATATGAAATGCACTTTATGGGAGCAACCTTTCAAATACACAAACCGATTTTTTTTTTGGAGGGGGGGGGGGGGGGGGGG
>BEXV01000352.1:178495-196115 GCA_003118195.1 Hemicentrotus pulcherrimus | reverse complement strand
GGGGGGGGTGAGAGATCAACCTATGCTCCATTAAAGTAAAAATTTGCCTCCTGTGTGAAGAAGTGGAGTGAATGGTTTTCCACTGAACTAAATGTTACATTAGAAAAGGGAAACAGCAAACCCACATGCAATCTAAATGCAATCTTTGAACTATGCATTGCCTACAGTTTTGGAACATCTCTGTTGGTTCCTAAGTAACTACCCACTGTAAATATGCTTGTTTAGTAAACTACATATGACTGCTTACCTTTGGTTTCTGAGCAAAGTAGTTGTCAATGTAATCAAAGTACTCCTGCCGTCCGATGTAGACGCGTCGTCTAGCGTTGGCAAAGGCATCATGGGCTTCCGACTCCCTCTGTAGAGCTGTCAGGTTGGTACCGGGCGGTAAATCTTCATTGATGCACTTGATCAAATCCTAGGTTTAAAGTCAGTTTGGTAGTCAATTAAAGCTCTTAATTGTTGGTGTTTTTATGATCATATAAATCTGCTGATTTATTCCTGCTTCGTCAGGGTTATAAATAATATTTCATAATTAAGAAATAAACACTACTTCACTGCATACATGTGTTAGCACAATTTTTGTATAAAATAAATGAAGAAATATGCTCCCAGGGAGCTACAGATGATATAGACTTCTGTTTAGGCTTCAACTCTTAATTAACCATGTCAGCAAACAAAATTAAAAGGCATTATAAATCTCCTATATGCCAACCTCTTTGATCACTGATGCAGCATCAACAGCACTCTCATAGGTCCTCTTAGTGTGTCCGGACTCTGCAACAAAATTCCTCAGCTTGCTTTGCAGATCAAAGTGCCACTGTGTTTCTCCTTTCACCTTCTTTCTATCTTCCTACAAGTCAGAGATAAGTTCACATCGGAGTATAACTTACGTTTCATTTTTTTGTATCCATGTTCATTGAAAGTATGCAAATGGTTGATCATTTCTGGGGATCTTTGGTTGCAGAAATCTATTTCTTTAATTTTTCTTCTCTATTTTTCGCAAATCCATCTTTTTTTATTATCAATAAAAAAAAAATTGATTTGATTTTGCTCACATTTCAAACAAATTTGGATCAGTATTGCAAAGATGTACATTTATACAAACTATCTACTAATTAAAGAATTAAAGAAAAAATGTTTGTTAGTTATGAAGCAGAGAAGATGGAAACAGGGAAGCAAGAGCAAGGCTACATTACATCTTCATGTCTGTATCGCAGAGTATTAAGAGAGTGACTGATCTGGACAAGAAAATATTTTAGAGAGTGTACGAAACATCCACCATTCCCTAAATGCCCCCTACATTTTCCCTAAAAGGAGTCACACCAATATCATATCATATCATTGCGAAGGGAAAGCCTTACTGATCAAATACAACAAATTTCCTCTTCAAAATATGTTTGGGGCCGGCAGAAATCAACTTTTAAAAATGTTAGTTTTGAGATCCAGATTTACTGCCTATTCGTATTTGTTCGTATTTTGTCGTAGTTCTTCGTATGACGTCACAATACCCTGGACACGGCTGTTAAAAAAAAAGGTGCTAGCTTCCGCTTGGTCTGCAGCTAGACAGACCAAGCGGAAGCTAGTAGCCGGTACTGAGCTGTTTGTCCAGGGTGTGACGTCACTATTCAGAGCTCGCTACGCTCGTGTGTTTGGCTTACGTTCGGGGGCGCTTGGGGGTCTAAGAAGGGTCTTGAAAAATTGCATTTTACGCCTTTCCACGATATCTATATGATTTCTCAGCAAATTATTCGTGTTTTTCAAGAAAAAATCTTTCCATCCATATGTAATTTGTTCTAATTATCAGTTTTTAGTAAATTTTCTTTGTGTAGCTCCTTTAAAACTGGTTGATGAGGACTATTACAAATCTTGCTCATAGAATGGCCCTTAATTACCTCAGTCTCCACAGGGGGCGGAAGGTCTTCTCTTTTCACCATCGGCTTACGAAGGTAGAAGAAGATGCGTTCCTTCTTGATCTCTTTGTGTTTTCTCATTGCTCCGTACATCACCTCGAGCTGAAATTGGGAAAGATTTAATTCACATAATGACTTGCAACTATAACCTCCAACCTAAAATAGACAAATACCAGAGTTATGGCAGTAGGGAAAATTAATTGGGGGAAATATCTCCTCTGATGAATATTGAAATGTGTCGTTACTGTCCATCTACAAAGCAAGTATAAACTTCCTCCAATTTCTATTTCACAAAGACGTATTTCTAAAAATGTTTTCCATTACTGTCTGTATATATTGTGAGATGAAGAGTATAAAGTTTTTACCTGTGTGACACTAGAGTTGAAACGGTATTCATCAACCCACTTGAACTGCCGGTAGGCATCAACTACAGTGTCGTAGCTCTTGTCTAGAAGCTCATCTTTGAACTTGCTGGACTGGCTCCAGCCAAAGCGATCCCCCATCAGGCAGATGAAGTATGGACGACACTTGTCAATCTGTGAGGTCATTGCAAGTCACAGAGACATTATCAATAGTATAACCCCAGGATAGATAGAGAATAGTAAAAAGTACACTCTGAACCCTCCCTCTCACTAGGAGTAGATTCATTCACAATCACCATCACACATCATCATCATCATCATCACCATCATCATCATCACCATCACCAACATCATCACCAACATCACCATCAACATCACCATCACCCCCATCATCACCATCATCATCATCATAGTAAAAAATCCTACCATCACATCTGTTTGTCAAGATTGCAATAAAATGAACAAACAGGACACAATAACAAGGAATAAGTGAGAAAAAAAATATATGCATATAAATCAAATTCTTTATTTGATTGATTGAAACTTTTTGAAGAGTTACCTCTCGTAGACATATCTCAATGGTTCTTCCGCCCTTAGATTGCTGCTCCGTGATCCCCCATCGTAGGTCGACGTAGGTGAAAAAGACCCCTCGATCCAGGCATAGTCGATTGAGCTCACGGAACACCTTCTTGATGATTAACTCTCTCTCCTCCTCTAAGTCTCGGAATGTACTGGAAACGAAGACTCGGATCTCACGCTTCACTGGTTTCTTCTTCACAACGATCATAGGTTGGATGACCTCTTCTGGTTTGACCTTTACATCCTTGGCAGATTCATCTTGGAGGTGAAAAATGCAATCAAAGAGGATCTTGAGAAATCAGGATAGATCAGGGTTTCTCAGGGTAAAGCCACAGATAACAGATGACACTGACAATTACCTGAATTTCGTTTCCAACTACAACAGTCTCATATGCTTTGCAAAAATGTTGCAGTTGAAAATTTTCAGGGGCAAACTTTATCAACAAATACCCTTCATTTGAAAGTTTATTAAGAATCGTTTGTAAACTACGAGGCACAAAAGGGGTTAGGATTCTTCAAAGCATGAAAATATTTGAATTTTTGATGCTTACCACCTGGTTTATCAGCTTCTGATGAGGTGAGCATGAACTTCAGGGAATCCCGGTGCTCCTCTTGCAGGTGACGCAAGAAAGAAGTGACACCTTGCTTCCTCTCCTCGGCCGTACTCCTCTCGACATCTGAATATTCATCTCCGCTCGCCGCTCTGATTTCACTCTTGACGCGCAGCACACCGCCAGACATCCAGGCCCCGAAATATCCTGCCCAGCTCTTGTCATCCTCACCTTAAACCATCAAAGAGTACCAGAGACATATTTTAATTATTCGCCATCATTATCAACATGAAAAATGAGCATGAGAAAGCTGTGATTTATCACTATATTGTTACATGTTTCTTTTCTTCAAATAAATTCATTTATTATGATGAGGTTATGTTATGTCTTGTATTTTCTTTGCACTCCTTGACCGTTAACTCACAAAATGTCAGGTAAACATTTTGGAGGTTGACTTTATAGAATCCTGAAATACAATTTATTTTTTTAGATGATTGAATAATAGTCAAACATATTCAGGAGTCCCTTGTTATATATGTTCAAGAAAAAGTTGAATAAAAAGATGAAGGAAAAGAGACACATTCCCTGATATCCCATTCTTAGTAATTAATTAATGATCAGCTGTTCAAGTGAGTGGTCATCACGCAAAAAAGGATAAAAATATGATCCAGCTCTATACAGATTACAAACAGGAATCATGTTGCAGGAATGTAGTAAACAGAAAGATGAATACAAACATCTCACCATGGCTTTCAAAGCAAACAGTTCTAACTCCTGGTCCATAGCCCTTGAAAGTAAAGCTCTCCCTGATCCATCCCGGAGTAGTGATGCTGCCTTTACGTCCAGTCGTCTGTTTGGCAATCACATTGTCACTCGCATCCAGGAGGGACACTGTGAAGCTGTAGAAGCCTCCTTTGCAACCTCCCTCATGGAAAGATTCAGATGCCTGTTCGGAGAAGAAGAAAAAATTAATAATAATCCATTCTTGTATGGCGCATAATATACTTAATAGTCTCTACGCACTTCCAAAGACCTTTGGAAATTAGAATCCTAGCTTTAGCTCTGGCTACCGATATTGGCGCGCAGTGCATTTCAAGAAATAATCCTACCAAACCTCACCTTGGTTGAGTGTGGCAAATGTAGGTCAATGTCTTAGCATATTAAACAGCCATGAGACATCATGACCTGAAAAAGGCTTCAAGAAAGCTTACAGAAATTAAATCATTAATGCATTGGTGCTCAAGTCTGTCCAAAAATGGATGAAAAGGAATTAAGCAAGATACTCTAAAAAGAACAAAACCACTCAATCTATGAAACCACTCTGACATTACATTCTTCAAATACTTTCAAGATGATGATGATGATTAACAGATAGAGCCATGTATACTGGTAAAGAAGATGCAGTAATGAAGGTGATAATGATGATTTTCAAAATGAACAAAACCACTCAATCAATGAAACCACTCTGGCATTACATTCTTTAAATACTATTTAGATGATGAACAAAGAGAGCCATGTATACTGGCAAAGTAGATACAGTAATGAAGGTGATAATGATGATAATGATAATAATGACAACATCATGGCAATGATAGTCGTGATCATGGAGATGGTTTTCTTGTTGATACCTGAATCTCAGGTGCCGAGTCCAAATGCGCATCTGAGAAATGCTGAGTCAGGTTGACATCCTGTGATTTGTTGCATTCCATGTATGATGTCAGAAACTCTGCAATCAAGAAATAAAGAAAGAGTATCACAATCCTAGTGCAATAAACCATGTGTGTACTTAAACCAATAACCTCAAAAAATTACATTCTTGAAGGGGGTATCTCACTGAGCGGCGAATGCTTAGGAATGTTGCAAATTTTAGCAGTTGGCTACTATTAGCGACTGTAAGCAAATGTTAGTGACAGTTTTTGCAAAGATTAGCAACTATTTGCCATTCCTTTGCAACTATTTGTGAATGTTGGGACCTTTTACGACCCCTGGAGAAATCCCAAAGTCGCTACATGGTTCGCTAGCATTCCCCGCTCAGTGAGATACCCCCTTAATGAATCAAGGCCTCTGAATATTAAAAAAAAATGTATTGCAATATCATATTTTTGTTTCAAACAAGGAAGATGTTTCAATAATTAGTCTGTACAAAGACACCTCTAGTTAGCATGAGGTACAAAATACCCCTAATATCTGCAGATGAGGAGCTACTGTCACTCACATAGTGATGGAGATATCAAATGAATAACTTTGTTTTTCCCTTTCTTAAAGAATTCATACTTCCACCTATGTTTTATGACAAGCATCATATGGTGAATATTAAGTTGAGTAATATAGCATAACTTTTTATGAGCACCTAACAAATAATGACCTTTGTCTGCTCATATGCAGATTGCATCTACAAAATGGTTTCATTGAAAAATAAATAAAAAAGACATAACAAAATAGTGTTAGATTGGTTAGTTCATTTTTGATCTGTTACACTGTAAAAATTGCTCTGTTTGGTGTTCCCCTTTCTTCACTTTTAATTCACTAATATAATAGGGACTGTCCAAGGTATCCTATGTATGACCAAGTAAAAATAGAAGTGTATTATAGCATTGTGAACATAAAATTACATAGAAATACAATTTAATTTCCTGTTTCTGATGTTTCAACCTTAAGTATGGCCAAAAGCTTGATGGACTCGGTAAACTGAAATGGGGTGGTATTGGATAAAATAGGTTTAACTCGCCCCATAACTTACTTTTTTCTGTGCCATCACCATTGTCATCAACCTTGAAGTCTCCACTATAGTTCCAGTGACTCATATCCCCATTCTAAACCAAGTAATAATATATGATATAGATATAAGTTCAAATAAAGAGTAATAGGTTAGGAGTCATTATAAAATGGCTCTAGTATTTTAAGCATCGTGATTGGTCAATACGCGTCACATGACATGTAGAAATTTTTGATGCAAGCACGATTTTGCAGAAATGAGTGCAGAAAAAGCGCAACAAAAAGTTATATTGCACGTTACCATGGATATTTAATGCGCGCGCGTACGTGTAGTATAGCTGCGCCTACGCTCCCTCGATCTGCATTGTATTTTATGTAGGCTACGCGTAGCTAATTTGTACGCTCCATCATATCAGCTCCAGCGCAGCATACGCGTAGCTTAGCTCTAGCTAGGTAGCTAGAGCGGGGTATTATTGTAGAAAGCAAATTTTTATTTTACTTTTGCCCTGGATTTAGGCCTGTTTTGACTTTGGGATTTTATAATGAAGCCAAGAATTTCAGCCGTCTAATCTATAGACTCGTCTGTAGACCACCTTGGATTTTATTTTTACCCAAAGCAATGAATCCCGTGGACTTTTTGGTAAGCTTGCAACTCTTACTAGAACCAACATAACTCTAGATCTAACTCTCGTACTAAGTTTCGTAGACTCTAACTAATTAATACTTAAGATCTATTTTTTGGTTTGTTTTGATTTGTGTCGCTATTTTATAAAACAAATAACGCACTTGACCCTGTTGTGCAAGACGTTAATGCAGTGTTCGCTCGGTTTCTTCAGATGGTTCGCACTGTGAACTCGCCACAAGTGGCTCGTTGCACAGAGCGGCACCAATCTAAAGAAACCTCACGCGTACTGCATTCACCGCTATTGCACTCAGAGCCGTGCGTTATTTGTATACTATTCCAAAAACATCTAACCACTTATGACTACTATCCAAGAACATCTAGCAACTTAGGACAACTATCCCAAGAACATCTAAATCCTTAGGACAACTATTCCAAGAAAATCTACATCATTAGGACAACTTTTCCCAAAAAATCTAGATCCTTAGGACAACTATCCCAAGAACATTTACATCCTAAGGACAATTATCTCAGGAACATCTAGATCCTAATGACAACTTCCCTAAGAACAACCATCCCAAGAACATCTAGCACTATAGGAAAACTATCTCAAGAATTTCTAGCACAGTGGCATAGACGAGACCGGAATGCAATATACATATTATTGAAAATCATAATTTTATCACACAGATGTATAGAATCACAATGTTAGGATATCTAACTGGTAAATGCACTATACCATCTCGATGATGTAAGCTAAACTTCCATTCAGATATATAACAAAATTAACTTAATTGATAAACATTACACATTTTGCATTCAGGACCCATCTCTTCATGCCACTACACTGTATAATATTCTTTTCTTGTATAGCGTCTATCACATTAATTATACAACGTCTCTATGCGAGCTACGGAAGTTATTACCCTAGCTTTAGCTCCGGCAGCCGTAATCAGCGCACAGTGCATTTCAAGGAATTATCCTACCAGGTACCCATTTATCTCAACTGGGTCAAATGATATAAAACAGGTCTGTGTTTTATTACCATACATGTGTAATTGTCTGAGGGGTACCTGGGGTAATAATCAAGGATGCCAATGTCAGGGAGGCATAGTATGGGGGAGGGGGGTTGAATAAGCCAGTTCACGGTTGCAGTCTGAGCATGAGCAGATAAAGGTCATTGCAGAACAAATTGTGAAATACATGGAGACAAAATACTGGATACGTGCTCATGAAAGTTATGTACCGATAATCATTATTCATTCGTGCACAAGCAGTGCACTCCATGATACACAGGTGGAAGTATTCTTTGAAAAGGCATAACAAAGGCTATATATGTAGCACCTCCATCGCTGGATTGATTATTTTAAAATGTACAAAGTGGGACCTCTTCATGTTTTGAAGATCTGTGGATATTTGGGGTCATTGCAGACATGCGCTAACCGTTAACTGGTCTATTGTCCTGAAGGGTTGTCATCCAAAGGGTAGAGAGGGCTCTTGTCATCACCTTGTAATACCCCTTAATCCTTATTTTATTCCTACTTCTTCCAAGTTCTAGCTCTATGTACAAATCATATTTTTATAAGGCGATTGATACTCTTTAACTCACCTCGCCCGATGCATTTTCAAGAAGGTTTTTGGACCAGCCGGCAATCTTCATCTCCTTCAGAGAGAATGTACGATTCAACGGCAGCAACTTATCAGCAAGCTGAACATATTGAGAGAGCATATAGGAGAACATCATGTTTTAACAAACATGTTAAAACGGTTTTATTTACTCAAAGTTACTAATGATATTACGTTGTTAAAATTCTGGAGAGAGATTTGTGTATTTTGTTTTGTATAGCGCATTGAGTAAGCTATAAGATAAGTGCTCTTTGCAACTATTTATTATTATTATTATTATTATTATGATATAAAACATGACTCCAGGCAACAACCGAACTCAAAATGGGTTGCAAGTTAATATTTAGTTGGATGTAAGTTTATGGTTAGGAGGTGTATCAGGCTATAATCCAGAATTAGTTCAGAATGTGGATTTCAGTTTAGATATAGATTACCGGCAGTAGTATAACAAATAGGCCATTTTTCATAATTTCATCCGATAGACCATTTTCTGATGTAATCAAATTTAATGCTCAAATCTTTGTTAAGTGCCATGTTACAAGTTTTTACATTCACCTGTTATGAATAATTGTATTCCAATGGTAATAAAGCAAATTGCATACATTAGTCGCCGCTAGGTAGGACAAGCGTTATGGCTCATCCTACCTATTACATGTACCGTAATGTACGCAATTTGCATTCCGACTTTTGAAAGACAGTTATATATAAACAGGTGAATGAATTAATTTGTAATGAGGCACATAATAAAGATATGTGTATTAAATTTGATTACATTACAAAAATGGCCTTTCAAATGCACACGTTTTCATTAAGTGTCTATACTAGCAAGTAACATTCACCTGTTACAAAATACAATAGTTGGAATACAAATTGAATACATTGCAAGTTGAAAGGTAGGTTAAACAATATGTTTGCTTAGCCTCAAAACAACTGATATATGAAATTTACATTCTGATTATTTAGATACAATAATATCTAACAGGTGAATGTCATAGGTAAATGTGTACTAATTTGAATATCTTTTGAAAATAGTTTATTGTTGCTAGAGCATACAATATACAACTAAATTATTCATACCTTTACCAGGTTTTGTAAATTTTTAAGTATGTGAAAAAAATTGATTTGTCCTCAGTGATTTATATTTCTTGATAATATGACAAATTGGCCCGAATTCACAAAGGAGGTTTGTTGACAAACCTAGGTTTATGTGCGTCATATGACGCGTTTCAAAGCGTATTTTACAAACCTGGTTTGTAAAGACGCACCCATAAACCTAGGTTGGTCAACAAACCCTCTTTGTGAATTCGGGCCTTTAAGTTCATAAAGTATTCAAGAAAGGCCTTCAACCAGTCCACCTTTCATTCTTGAGTTATGAAAAACACAAAAAACATTGAATTTACAAATGGTATGAATAATTCAGTTTTTAACCGTATGTCACAATCAATTCATTATCTTGCTTTTTTAGTTTTTTGAAGAAAGGCAATTCTTCTTTAATAGTCAAAATAACCAAAAACAAAATGGAAATTCTAGGCAAGGCAAGAATGCTACATCACTGACAGTGTTTAGTATACCTCTTGCTTGATCTTGGTCTCCTTCTGTTTCTCTTCAGGAGTAAGAGTTGGCTCCTTAAAATCCTTGTCATACACCAGGATTCCAGACAAGCAGACATCGTCTCCATCTAACGATCATTAGAATTAAATAAAATGTGATGTCTTATTCATAATAATAATAATATATTTATATGGCGCTTTTTCCATTTGCATGTCCAAATGCACTTTAAAATTATATATTGTTTACAGTAGAGGTGAGTTGTGAGATATTTGTTGAAGGTGTTAGTAGTGCTGTCATCGACAAGCCTTCTGTCGACAACCTTGTCGATAAAAGTGCATTTTTATGGGAAGGCGACATGTTGACAGGGATAGTATATTGTCGACAAGAATCAACCCATTTATAGGCTTTACACGCACTTTGAATCATTTTACAAACAACACTGTTTTTTATAACAAAACACTTTGGTTTTGTGTAATTTGTATTTCAAAGTGAACACAAACTCGAAATCGGTCATCTTACTTATGGCTGCAGCAAATGAAAATCATTCATGAACAATTGTTGGCATGCACGCCGGTGTTGGAAGGATTGCATTCTTCCAACCATCTGTCGACAATGTGTCGTTGTCGGCTAAAATTCAAGACGACATGTCGACAAAGATTTTTTTTCTTGATGACAGCACTAGGTGTTAGACAGGTTGTCGGTTACAAAGAGAAATGTGTAGGTAATTATTCCACAGTTTAGAAGAAGCAGTTTGAAAGGCTCTATCACTGAGTGTGGGTAGCATCTAGGGAGAAGGGTGGTTCAGCGTGCTGCCTTGAGAGGAGCGAAGGATTGGGATGCTTGCTTGATAGTTATGAAAGATAAGTTATTTCTATTTATAGAAAGAAAGAGAAGAGAGGCTAGGGTGTAACAAATTGTTTTAAAGAAGTAATCAATATTGCTTTATTTTGAAGCATATATCTGAAAAACTGCAGCATTGACACAAAATATAAAAAATATACATAATCCTCAAGTTTTTCAATAGAAATTACAATGTGGAATATTTGACTAGGAATCCATAAATTTGTAAACAATATGTAGTTGTCAATGGTGCGAGTCTTATTTGAATGCTGTAGGATGTGGAGTACCCAAGGGATCCATTCTTGGTCCACTTTTATTTCTCATTTATATGAAGGATATTTGTGCAGCATCTCAAAAGTTGGAATACATTTTAATTGCCAATGATACCGGGGTATGAATAAATCTCATAATCACATTTTCTTTCATCCCCTTCTTTTTCTCTACCATTGTTCCTCTCTTTCTTTCTTTCTTTCTTTCTTTCTCTCTCTCTCTCTCTCTCTCTTCCTCTAAACATCTATGCTAATTAAAACTCACTTGTGTGGAAAGAGAGTGTGGCATTTTCCTTCTCTACTTTGATCGGTACTTCACATGTCTTTGCCGTGGTCCCTACAGCGTGTATGTGGTCTTCACTTGTCAACTGATCAAGAATCTGCAAGTACATGGAGAGAAAAAAACGAGATGAAGAGGCATGAATAGCAAATATCAACCTCACCACTTTCACAATATGCCTCTGCATTTGAACATAATGTGCATCTACGTCTACTACCGTTACTACTCCTACTACTACTGTTGCATGCTTCTATTAACTGGGGAGGTTAATTACACATGCACTTATTTTTTCTTCTTCAAATTTTGGTCTCCATATACAAGTGTCCCAAACTGATCCATCTCATCTCGTTTCCATTTCATCATCTCTACCCAGCTCATGGCTCTTTTGTTCAAATTATCTTTCATAACATGCCTTGACATGACAGATCAAGTTTACAATAATATTACTTGACATTTGTTTCACCCTGTATGGGTTTGTTTTTAAACCGACCTGTGAAGTAAGCTCCGTGCTATCGTAATGGATTAACCCCTTGGTCATCCATCCACCCACAGTGTACAGACGCATCGTGTAGTCTCCTGTTGATAATGGCAACTATGAGGGGAGGGGGGGGAAGAAAAAAAGGTCATTGAAACGCAACCATTTTTGAATCGTCCAGTAGACTTTTAACCATTACTTCAAATAACTAATTCATGAACAGCATATAGGCACATGTTGTTATGACAGATCAAGTTTACAATAATATTACTTGACTGTATTTAGTAACTTTCTTGCATACTTTTAAACATTTTCATCTCAAGTCGAAAATCCCATATCATATTTCAATTTCATATAACTCAATCTGTGGAAGGGCATCAACAAGGCAAACAAAAACACTCGCTCCTGTTTGGCATTTTCTGTTTGGCAGCCCATATGATTTTGGACAGAATTTACATATCAGTTTGAACCCCTACAGAACCATTAAGTTTACATAAATGCTTGACATACCATATTTGTGTATACTGTAGTATTTCTTTATTTTTTATTTCAGTGCAAACCTTTTCTTTAAGTAGGCTTGTGGGTGCACCATGTGAGAGAGAGAGGGAGGATTGAGAAATCCTGAAAACATTAAAATTTTCTCTTTTTTTTGGTAAATACTCATTTTCGCCAAACATCAATAAACACAATGTATTTATTGTTGGGTTGCCAACTACACTGAAAAGTTTAGCAAAAAATGAACTCTAGAGGCGTCATCATTTATTCAACTCTAACTCTAACCCTTCCCCAAATCTTAAGCCTAATTCTCTGCATGATTGCCAATTAATTATGGTACCGGTAAATGTTTTGTACAGCTGTACAACTCATATTGAGTTGCATCATACTCACAGGAAACTTGATTTTATCTGCGAAGCCATCGTGCGTACAGTTGTATGAGCTGAAGAGATAGGAGTCGTACGTGCTCGAAAGGAGGGAATGAAGGTTGCGATCTTGAGGCGTGTGAGCGCTGAACTTGTGGATGCAATCCAGTCCTAAACAAATGAAAGCAACAGAAGAAACACATCCTAATTTTACAATTTAATACCTTCATCTATCTTTCACATCTATGTAACATTAAAATAAAATTCACACAAAAATACATTTATGATGTTCCTGGCTATCCTGTGAGTCTGGCGACAGACAACTCTGAAATGGTCGAGCTGTCGGTTTCTCAAACCGTCATATTCGTAGACATCCCATACATAGGCGTGTTAATTCTATAACACACGTTTTAATGGGATGTCCAAGAAGTTAGGCTTATGGCGGTTTCGAGAAACAGCACCTTGATGGCTGTAACTTGACAAAAGAGTCTTTGTTTAATATCATAGAAAAAAATAACTGTGCATAAAGTGCTTGAATCATTTTTTTGCACACTGTATCAATATGATATATGACTTACCATCACCATTAAACGGAAAATAAAACAGCAAGCTGGAGAGAATTAAGTCGGAAATTACATGTTCCATGCATGGAGTCCAAATGTAATGTCAGCCTGACAGCGCACTAGGGTGTATGCTAGAGCTATCAATGCTAGAGAGTAGGTTTACAGGTGTCTTGAATACATTAACTTGACCGAAGTGCATATACATTCTACAGAGTATTTTCTGTGCATTACATACAAATGTACTCTTTTGTATCATTCCTTTTGTGTGATTTTTCTTCTTTCAATTAACGAAGCTGTTAATTACTGATGATTTGTTTAATTTGTATGCATGATTCTCTCCCCAACCTCTGGTAACCAAATATTTGGTTCATGAAGCTGCATAATGACATCTAAATAAGGGGGAATTCACTTTACTTTGCACATGTTTGATGTTCTGTGTCTGGCAAGCCTATAGCAAGCTCTTATTTTATCAAGGGCTACTGTTGTTCAAAATGTTTGTAAAATATTTGTATTTTTCCACATTCTTTGCTTGTCATATCGGACAGCCAATTTATGCTTTTAACAATAATGCTCAAATCTTTTCTAGTCTATTTCAATTTTTGATCAATTATTATCATTACCAATTGTTTCCCTGAAAGACTTTTTGAGAATTAGACCCCTTTCAAAAAGAGCTGGCCCTTAATACAAATTGTTTGTTCAATTCAGTTGGATTTACTTACCACCAGTTTCAATGGGCTTGAACTGTGTCTGAGTGTCCACAAAGACGGCATCATTGAGAGCGTGATAGGCTGGACCACCACAGTTGAGAGCATAGGCTACCCCAGGAGGTTGCTTGATCACCTGATGAGGGGAACCCCCCAGTTCGATAGATACATCAGCTCCATCTAAGAGAAGGGGAAGAGACATTTTGAAATACAAATTGAGAGGAATCCCCTAGTTCAATAGATACATCAGCTCCATCTGAGAGAAAGGGAGAGACGTATATAATACAAATTGAGAGGAATCCGCCAGTTCAATAGATACATTAGCTCCATCTGAGAGAGAGGTTGATAATTATTAAAAAAGAAATTGAGAGGAACCCCCTAGTTCAATAGATGCATCAGCTCCATCTCAGAGTACGTGAAAGAACAAAGGGAATAGTAAACCCTAACATTGCTAAGAGGCATACCAAATAAGTTACCTTATTTTTGCAGTGCCATTATACCCAAAAAAATTCTGCCATTCAAAAAGGTTAACACATTTTCTAAATTTGGGACTGCTCTATTAAACAAATTTAATGCTTGAAAACTAAAAAAACAAAATTACTTACTTAAATCTTTCCGTAAGGCAAATGCCCGATAAACCTTTAGTCCTGGGCTCTTCTCCTTCTCAGTCAACCCCCTCTGGAATGCCAATCTACCATCAGGCTGTTCCATCCACTTTCCGCCCTCCACCTCCTGGATGGCGACCCCATCACAGGTCACTAAGACCTTGGTCAAGTAGTCCACCCAGATGGTCAAGTTATCATCATCTATGATCAGACCTCCCTCTACGATTTCTGAATCTCCCGTTGCAAGGCAGCCATTTTGGAAACACCTGTGTCCATGGACAAAACAAAACTTTCAAAAATGTTCATGGTGTTTTGTCATAAATTACATTTTCCTTTTATCACATTCAATCAATTGTAGTTGGGGCATCCCCCATTTTTTCCCCCAAGGATGCTGGGAAAAAAGACTGATTTAGAGAGCAAGCGACTCATTACCCCTTGAAACTAATGTGGCATTAAGCGCACAACTCAAAAAATATGTGCCCCCTCTTTTCAGCTTATCAAAGAATTCAGGGATTAAACTCAAAAAATCTAAATACCCCCTTTTTTTCTGCTTGTCAGCAAATTTTGATGCACATAATGCCCCCTCCCCCCCCCCCCCCTTGTTATCATCATCATTATCATCATCATCATCAATCAATTATAAAATTAAAAAATTTGTCTGCTGCAACACTACATTCAAACTGCATTTTCTTTTCTTCCAATATGTACCATATCCACGNCCCCCCCCCCCCCCATTGTTATCATCATCATGGATCATCATCATTATCATCATCATCATCAATCAATTATAAAATGAAAAAATTTGTCTGCTGCAACACTACATTCAAACTGCATTTTTTTTTTCTTCCAATATGTACCATATCCACGCATGAGCAAGGGGAGGGGGGGGGATTGCCTGTCATACCTTTCTTTGGGATCATGAACATCTTCTGGAATGTTTGTGAAGAGAGCATAGCGACACGGCCCGTTTGGTCCAACAATCTGAAGGGCTCTCTTATCGGTCATAGAGACGATCCATGCATCTGCTGCAGATTTCGCGACCCCTGACATACCAGCGATGTATGTAACACCAGCTCGACCTTTCATGAGGGTCACCTGAATATATCAAGAGCAGGGACCAAAACATTTGAGAATGTATAGTATGGTAATCTCGATGTTGTGCCTATGAAAAGGCTTGTGCATTTACATAAAAGTTATTTTTACTGTACATAACAGATTATTGTGCAAATTTTTGATTTTCTCTGTCTAGTAATCTTCTAAAAATATCTATGAAAACGACACTTCAATCTAGTCTGATGAATATTTGAAAGAAAAGTCTGTAGTTAGAATATGAATAAGGTTATTGATTATTCTTGACAATCAAGAAGCACTATCAGAGAGATATTTTTTACTCAATTCCATTTTTGTATTTTCTATATATCTAATCTACAATGTTTTCTTTCTGTTACCTGATAGAGAGCAGATGTGGTTGAGTCTTCATCCTGTAAGCTATGAGAACACATGACCAGCATGGAGCGTCCTACAAACTGAGAGGCATCCTCCAGGAGTGTGGTTGGTTTGATCCCGCTGAATGCCTGTAGGTGGACTACCTTCCCTCTGGGTTTGTCCTGGTGAGCCTCTGCGAAGGTAGCGCTCTTGCTGTGATAGATCACGTAGTGACTGTTAGGTGGTCCCACCAATTCCAGCGCTGCTTCCTTTGGCTTTAGACTCTCCACAGATGGAGTTCTTATATACCAGCCACCGTCGCTGCAATCGCTGTCATCATCTAACCAGTAATCACTCCGTACTTCGATTTCATCATCATCACCATCATCATCATCATCATCATCATCACCATCATCATCATCATCATCACTTCCATCGTCGTTTCCTTCATCATCGCTCCCATTGTCGTTCCCGTCATTGCCACCCTCGACAGGTACCCCTGGAACCTTGAGAAGAAAAACAAATACAGTCTACATTTAGATCTGGTGATCAAAGAAAATTAAAGACAGTGGTCAACCATGGGACAACTCCTGATAACTTATATTTAGAAGGCTTAACTATTTAACTTTTCATTTGCTACGGATCGAAAGGGTACAATCGTGCATCATGTTAAGTATATATACACTTTAAGTTGCGGCAAATGTGGGTGACGGATGCAGTCGACCATGTGATATTTACTGTATTATATAAAAGATGAGCACAAAGCCACAATTTTGTCATTCTTTCACAATAAATTCTAGCATCATTTCATTCCAAGAGCTCTCCAATAAAGCTAGTTTTGTTTTTTGTTGTTACTATCATAAACATCAAAAGTGTGAATTAATTCTATTTATGAAAAACAATATATAAATTCATCTCCTATGTTCTCTCTCTAATTTTTTCAAGCATTATTTCATTACATCTCTTAAATGTTACATGAAAAGGCTATTATATATCATTATTTTTTATATTATTAATAGATGTTTGATAGATAAATGTTTTATTCCTAAAAGCCAACCCAAAACCGATTATGATTTTCTTACATTGTTTTCAGCTGTTTCTGTTGCTGTTTCCTTTGAGCTTTCCCCAGCCGAGCTCTCTGTCGGGGAGCTTTCAGTTCCCAAGCTTTCCACAGGCTTGCTCTCTTGAGGCACGTTCTCCTGAGGTAGTTCCGGAGGAGAGATTTCTGGTGGTGAGCTTTCCTTTCCCGAGGTTTCCACAGGTTTACTTTCTTGAGGCACATTCTCCTGAGGTAGTTCTGGAGGAGAGCTTTCTGGTAGTGAGCTTTCCTTTCCCGAGCTTTCGACAGGCTTGCTTTCTTGAGGCATGTTCTCCTGAGCTAGTTCTGGAGGTGAGCTTTCTGGTGGTGAGCTCTCCTTTCCCGAGCCTTCCAAAGGCTTGCTTTCTTGAGGCACGTTCTCCTGAGGTAGTTGTGGAGGAGAGCTTTCTGGTGGTGAGCTCTCCTTTCCCGAGCCTTCCAAAGGCTTGCTTTCTTGAGGCACGTTCTCCTGAGGTAGTTGTGGAGGAGAGCTTTCTGGTGGTGAGCTCTCCTTTCCCGAGCCTTCCAAAGGCTTGCTTTCTTGAGGCACGTTCTCCTGAGGTAGTTGTGGAGGAGAGCTTTCTGGTGGTGAGCTCTCCTTTCCC
>BEXV01000352.1:140297-155383 GCA_003118195.1 Hemicentrotus pulcherrimus | reverse complement strand
TCCTGGAGATCACTGAGCTTGCCTTCGTAAGATTCCACAAACATCTGCAGAAAAATCAAAATTATCAACATACAACAGTTACATTTAACGCTCGCAACATAGATCATCAATTGTAGACAAAATTTTATCGCAAGTGTACTGGACCAAATGTCTTGCATTCAAGCATCTCAAAGTCAATAACGTTGTTATTGACTTTGAAATTAATTTACTTCTGTTGTAATCCTCCTATATCTGTGACCTTTAATGTAAGGCAAACATACGTAAATTATATCCTGCATACATTTATCTTTGGTGTTCCTTTTATACTAGTGCAGCAGTGAATGAATCTTTGCCATAATTCAGTTAACAACTGAATTATTCATACCCTTTGTAAATTTGATGTTTTTTGTGTTTTTCGAAACTCAAGAATATAAAAGATAGATTGTTCAATACTATTAGATGTAAGCTGTAATATGTCACATTCTTGCTCCTTGCGAATCATAAATCAGGACAAATCAATTGTTCACATACCTTTAAAAAAATTTAAAAAATTGGTAAATGTGAGAATAATTTCCTTGTTAACTGCATATTTACAAAGAGGTTTGAGTGGCTGAAACTACCAACAATAATTTTTTGTCTTAATGACTGGTATTTTGATAGTAATACTGACCTCTATATCATCGACGAATGCAATGTCTCTCTCCGGTGGGTTTTCAACCTTCATCAAAACAGATGCATTCTTCTTCACCTTACTTAGATCCTTCTTCATCACTGCAAGAACAAAAAATACAATACACTAATTCGTTTAACATTGAGTTTGAATTCTGGTGAAGATGAATTGTGAGCTTTCTAATTCTTTACAAGTCAGTCTGAAAGAAAATCATAGTAGTGTTCAAAATATGACAAGAAATAGATAGAAAGTTAAAACCAAACTCTCATTCGACAAGTACAATCCCATATACCTATTACTAGTAGTTGCTAGTAGGACATTATACAGCAACTGGCTAATTTGAACATTGAAAATTATGTGTAATTTAAAATCCTAGTTTAGAACACTTAAATGATCGGTTTGCACTTCTTGCATTTTCTTCACAATAATAGGTTAATGCCCGATTCAATTGCAGAAGAAAGTTTCTAGAAAAAATTTGATGAATTAGAGTACATGATGCACATTGCACATGTGACATGAAACTTTCAAATATACATATCATAATTTTTCCTTGTATTTATTTTTGTTAAATCAACAATCCCACATCTCTCTTCCTGCAGTATTACAGAAACAAGCATTTTATTATCATGTTATCAGAATTCATTATTCCCAGAAAAGAAAAACATATATGAAAATTCAACTCACCTTCAACCTCAGCTTGAAGAGCCTTTATTGATGCTAGAATAAGAAGAAGAAAGAAGAAGAAAATAGAAAAGAATAAAAGATATGAAATGGGGATAAAAAATAATATCATTGCTTTTGAATACACTGTAGATATCTCTTTAATTGAATTACTCTTAATATGCTACAAACTCAGCTTGCAGAGCCTTTATTGATGCTAGAATAAGAAGAAGTAAAAAGAAGAAAAAAGAAGAAAAAAGAAAAGAAAAAGATATGAAATGGGGATAAAAACAATATCATTGCTTTTGAATACACTTTAGGTATCTCTTTGATTGAATCAATCTTAATATGATTAAAACTAACTTAAAGACAGAAAGAAGATGATAAAGACAGAGAGAAAGGGAGCAGCAGGTATACAGAAGCCTTTTTCTTCATTATCAAAACAAGACAGGAATCTTCACATTTACACTTTACACTTCATTCAATGCATAACACTTCAGTCACGCTGTCAAATCGACTCCACACTGACTCCAAACCATCCATTTGGTTTTGCCATTGGGTTAATGTAATTGTTTGTTCGGTCCGTAGTCAATCTGGAACCTGCTTCATAAAACTTGTTACAGTTAACAAGTCACAATAACTGTTATAAGTTACTGTGATTGTGGCATTTGATTGGCTGAGATAAAAATGTCATTAATAGAAATCTAGCATTTAATTGTTATTGATAACAAGTTTTATGAAACGGGGCCCTGGTATTAGCATTGTTGGTGTGACGTACTGCATGAGGTATTACGAATTGCTAAAATATGCCTAGGTATTTCATATTCCTCATGAAAGAATCAAATTAAAACTGAAAACAGGAAATAAGTTCCTGGCCTTGTATCTTAATTACCATCGTTTGCGTGCATGATTGGCTGCAGCTCCTCTATGAAGCCCAGGAGGTCTGGTTCGTGTTTGTGGATCTGTTGGACCAGGTACTTCAAGAGGGTGAAGTTCTTGTCCCTCGCCCTGCACTCCGCCAACTGTAAATAAAGAAACAAAAACAACATGAAAGGCATTGTTTAACAATGTTAAATCTGAGATGCCCATCCCTACATGTCATCAGTGTCTGTGATATGGTGTAATATTGAAGCCCTGCAAAAAAATTGCGCTTCAAAATGATCAAGAAGTGCTTTAAAAAAGGTAAAAATCCTTGAATGACCGGTTTACCATACCGGTAATTGTTTTCCCCAATAGACTGTACTGTTATGAAAACAGTTAAGAATCTGAGACAAACTTCAAACCAGATCCCTTTAACATGTAAGAAATACTTATCTTTCTAACATGTGCCATAGACCTAAGGTGTTTCCAACACTATGAATGATCTACTGTGTATCATTTTCTTCCACACATACACTTTAATGATCTCACTTTCATTTCAACCAACAAAGATTCATCAGCTTGCCTATCAAGTTTGGGGAGAAAAGTATAGCTGTGTGAAAATTAAAGATAGGGGGAAAATATCAACTTGTCGAAATGTTGCTGTTTTCTTTATATTGCATGATCGATTATAATCAGTTCCGGCATAAGCCAAGTTACTTTATAACATCAATATAAAGATGTATATTAACCATTATTCATCTATGATTCAATTATAATGTAATAAGATTTGAAAGTCTGCCCAATTATTTCCAGCAGCTCTAAAAAAAAATAGAATCATCTTGAAGATCGACTGAAGTCGACTTGGCATCATCAGACCCAAGCTGTGACAGGCTAGACACAAGACAAATAAAGTTTTCTATAAAAAGAACTGGGTTGTTTTAATGATTCACAAATGAACATCTCATCTGAGGAGAGCTAGAAGGGCACTAAGTCATAGGCTTCGGCATAGACGCAACTCCCTTCTGGCTGTCAGCAGAGAATCTATTCTCTGGGGTTGTGTTCTCTGTATCAGCGTTTCCTCTGACTTCCGCTCGCTCTCAAACGGTCGGTCGGGGGAAGTGGCCTCAAATGTGATTAGGGCTTTCTAAAAAGGTCCACACTCTTTTCCTCAGTATGTGAACGAAATTCATGGTTAGCCATGTGATGTAAAATGACATACGATGCGTGGCGGGAGTTAGTTAGTTAGCCAGTGCATGGGAAAATGTCTTGTATTTTAACCTACCTTGGGTAGTGTTGCCAATTTGAATCCCATAGCGATTCCTTTGCTGCAGCCACTGTTGATGAAGTTACCGACAGCCAGGACATATTCCAGTACTGAAACAAACCTAACGCTGTTACATAGCACATCCAGGCTGTCCAGAACATGCTCAATCGTCTAGAAAGAAAGCAAAAAGTTAAAAAAAAATAATAAATCATCTACATATTTGTGATGGAATTATATCAATTAGCTGATAATCCTTCCTAATGTGAAGGAATTATAACACCACACTGATACTACAATATATACTTCTATAATTCTATTCCTAGTAAAAAATATAATTCTATTGATATAGTAATAATTGGAATGACTTCATTTTCTGTTACAATTTCTGAAATATATTGAAGTAAAACATGTGGTATTGAGAAAATCGACAAATTTGAAGAGGAACAAAACTTTTTCAGTAGATTTAAAACCACAGGGATCACTCAGTTCCAGTATACAAAGGGTTATCATTTTAGTTTTTTGATGGTTCCTTTGGTAAGTGCTTCACTGGATAAAGAGACAATATTAAAACGGAACACTTAAATGTATTCTTAATAGACTGGTGGTTGCTTAAGCAGTTTTTACTGTAAAAAACATGGAGAGGAACTCACTGGTGCAAGGTGTTCGTATTGGAGGGGGAACTCGTTGACGATGAGGAGAATATCTAGCCTGGTCTTGAGATGAGGGATCTCACAGAGCTGTAACATGAACTGATCCGTCGGCTCCAACTCGTGAGGCTTGTCACGGTACTGGCCATATGCCTCTACGTCCTCTGTAGTAGGATGATATCTGTACATAGGACAGGATAAAATGAAGGAAAGACAATATATTTATGCAATTAAGACCATAGGATTCAGTACTCCCTTGATTGTTAAAGTAGTCACCTGAAGAAAATTCACGACAACTGATAATTGTGGACAAATTAAATATGGATGGAAAGATTTTCTCTTGACAAAAACAAATGATTTGCTAAAAAAAATCATATAGATATCATGGAAAGGCGTATAATGCAACTTTGTGGCTAGCTGTGTCTTGCATGTGACGTCACCAATCTTGACGCTCTACGGAGGACCGCTGAAGGCAGAAAATCTGGATCTCAAAATTAACATTTTTGAGAGATGATTACTGCGGGCCCCAAACATATTTTGAAGAGGGAAGTAGTTATATTTGATCAGCAAGGCTTCCCCTTTGCAATGATATGAATGTTGCATCAATTCAAAACACTTTTGATTCTTTGGGTGACTACTTTAAGCAGCTAAGACCATAGGATTCAGTAGCCGGTTGATTGTTAAGGCACGTTCGGATATGATGCGGAAAACTACGGCGTTTTATTTTTGATTTTACGATAACCTAAAGTGTAATACGCTTCACAACTTTGGTATCTTATCACACAGGGCTCGGTGATTAAGCCCATGTATTCTTTGTTGCGTACTGTTGCCTTTTATTTTACATGTTTTATAATTGTGGCATTTTTTTTTTCTTGTGCGGTGATTTATCGCGTCATATGTGAACAAGTCTTTATGAAAGATATGAGAAGAAAAAAATACTAGGACAGAAATGAATATTACAGATTGGTTTGAATAGCCTAAAGAAATAGGAGAAAACCAGAATAAAGAATGAGGTATAGTACTTGGTTGGTAACTGTTGGGGTTTTTGAAGAAGTGAGAGAAAAAGACAGGAGTAGAAGTGAAAGAGAGACATTTGATAGGAATGAACAAATGAAAAGGGGGAAATCAGAGGTGAAAAGACATTATAGAGGTCCTGCGAGCAGAAAGAGAGAGAGAGAGAGAGAGAATGAGCGAGAGACAGAGAGAGACAGAGAGACAGAGAGAAGAGACAGAGAGAGACAGAGAGAGCAAGAAAGAAGACATTACTCTACCAAATGTACCTATTGTGGGATAGCATAAACTAAGTTAATTGATGGACGAAGGGAGGGCAGGATAACAAGTTATAAAGTTACAAACGAAAACATGAAAACAAAAACAAGAAAAAACAAAAACAAGATAGGCAGAAGTGAATTTATTGAATCTATTCATTCAATGTCTGTTCACTTTTAAGTAATAGAGCCCTATAACCCATTTATACTTTCAGTGAATTTATTGAATCTATATACTCATTCAATGTATTTGACTTTCAAGTAAAAGAGCACTTTAACCCATTTACACTTTCAGGTTACTGATAAAAATGAAAACATGTTTATAACTAACACTTCTTTTTTAACAAATTTCTTGCCCTTGAAGGAAATTGTCTCACTAATGAATCTTGTCACCCTGCCAAAAGTAGTCACCAATATACATTGATGAGATTGTAACACTGATGGAGGTCACAAGCCTAGTAGCTCTTTTGTTCTAGCAATATTACAAATTAAACATGTACCACAAATAATGTTTTGTCAATGTTTTTCAATGACTGTGCCTGCATGATTCCATTATTCATTTTGAAGAAACTTCCATGATATCTAAGCTTGCTATACATGAATTCATGAAATGATTTCTTTTTTCATTCTGGACATGCATTCGCCACTAAGCTACACGAACTTATTAATGCACAAGACACTAGCTAACATGTATTTTGTAAAACATGACAATTATTCATATTGGATTTCAACCTGTTATCAACTCAGTATCATTGGGAAAATTCAGAAAGCAATCTTCCAATCGAATGGATCATAGAACTGGGGGAAAAGGGCATTGTTTCTCTGTATCTCAATATGAAAAGGGGACAAGTTTCCCTTCTCACTGCCGTATAGACAATATCTAAAATATGTATTTATTCTGATTGCATGAGCTTTAATACCATTCCCAGCCCCCCCCCCCCCCCCACAAAAAACAAATATTTTGTCAATAAAGGAAAACAATGTCAACATTATTCTACTTTTCTTTTGTTGATATACACTGTTGCCCCCTCCCCCTCCCCAAATAAGTTTTTCTTGACCTATTTTCATGATATGATTGTGACAATATAATTTTTATCAATTTAAATATAGTATATATCTTCTTTATTGGTCAATCTCTGTGACGTTCTAGATCGATCAATAAGTTTCTGAGAAAATAAAATCTATCAAGAATAAATTGTCACAATCATTTCATGCATGAAAGATTTTTTTTTTGTAATCCAACTTTACGGGCAAGAGTAAAAATGTAAACAAAAATGCATGTTGACCATAGATAGCTGCAGGGAAAAACTTACGCCGCCAACTAGGAAGCCACATTTTAACATGGCTACTATATACTTAATCCTTTCAGCCTGACAACATTCCCATACCACACAGGCCTGTTGGTGAGTACCTGTTTATAGAATCAGGCCACCTCTTTTCTCACCTTACCCTTGATCCTGTTTCCTGTGTGACAAGTGCAGGAATGATGTCTAATTGGAATGGCCATCAGACCAGACACAAGTCACACTCCGGCCGGCAAGGGTTTGTAAGACCGTGGGACTTTAGGATGTTTGGAGTATGGTGGCTAATTAGCGTAGTTGTAAAAGACACGTATGGAACGCAGAATGCATCATTGTTGAAAATCATAATTTCTCCACAGAGAGTTAGAACCACATCATTTGATTATGAAGCTTGTAGAAACAAGCATTATCTTGATTAGGCTTAATTCTACCTAGACATTCATTGAGATATGTCAAAAGGGAACTTCTAATCGAAAAATATCACCAACAATTACGCATTTCACGTTCCAGACAAGTATATTTTTTAGTGCCACTACATTTTACTATTAAACTACCTTAGGAAAGAATGTAAGAGAATTCAATGAAAGAAGCATCAAACTGAAAAGGAATATGTTTTGAAGTCTATCAATACTGTGTGATGTGGTCAGCTTTGTTAAATGAACTAGTTTGTATGTTCCCTTTGCCTTATAAACCAACAGGTCCAGGGAAATATCACTTGATGATCTCTGTCAATTGACCTGGACTTAAAAAAGACGGTAGGTCTGCTCTTTGCTCTACAAATGTAGGACTGCATGTTATAATGCATTATATACAGAAACCCCCTTTTCAGCCTTCCATTTTTAAAGAGAAAGATGTTGAATTCCTCATAACATAACCCTCCTTAACCATTCACCTCCTATCAGACGGACAAACAATACAACACAACATTACCTTCTGATGACATTGATATGCTCCGGATCCAAGCCACCATCTTGTTCGCTGAGGATGGTCAGCCTGTACTTGAGTTCCTCTGCGTCCATCTTGAATCCCGCCAGGAAGATGCCGAGGTTCTGAGCAACTTTGGGATCTAAGAAGCTCTTCAGCTTCCTCTTGCTTGTTTCTGCTTTGAGTGAAATACCAACGAGAAAAAGAAAAGATGGAATATGGATAGACATTATTAATACATGTACTCTGAGCTTTACCTTTTAACTCTTAACATGTCCAACTGTTAGCTTATAACCTCTGCATATATTTGCGCCGGCACCTTTTCTATATTACTCTATTACTATGACAATGGAATTGTGCAGGGGNGGTACAACTTACAGTCATTTATATGGCCAAACATAATATGCAGAAATACTAATGGGAAAGGGACAAGCAATAAACACTAAGTATGAAATACTGACCCTTTTTGGTATTATATCTGTATCTAAAGTATATCTTTATCTGAATTATGTACTGTGTTCAAAAGTCTTGATACATGTTTCCCTTATTAGTCTTAATTTCTGCACTTGTTTTACTATATACTGTACTATCTTACTTTTTATTTAGTTGTTTACTTTTTTGCAGGGGAAAAAAAATTAATATTTCTTTTTCAGGGGCTACTTTTCAAGCTTGCCTGCTTAAAAATAACACTCTAAAATTTGTTTTGCATTGAACTCTATGCAAATTTACTGGGGCTCTTTTTTGATTTTCGGGGGCTCTTTTGGGCACTTCGGGGGCAACTTCGCCCTGAGCCCCCATGTATTTTTTTCACTGCTTTTTTGCATTGTATTAAGTAATACAGGGCTATCCTGCAAAGCTGTTTTTATGTACTGGAGCAACTACCCTCATATTAAGAACACAGAGTAGATAAATAAATGAATGAACATGTACTCCTTTAACCCATCGCCTACGGGAAACCTAGTGGCCCCTCTATAATGTCTTTTGGGGAATTCACTAGTTAATGGGTTAATGGACTGCAAGAAAATGTTAGAGTTCTAGTAAGCAGCAATGAAGGGAGAGAGGAAATAGAGAGAAAGGAGGAGAAAAAAGATAAGGGAGAGAGTGAGAGAGAGAGAGAGAGAGAGAGAGAGTGCAAACAAAAGTCCCAGAGAGGAAAGAGAAACAAAAAGGAGAGGGAGAAAAAGAAGATAGAGATTTTTTTTCAAGTGCTACAGGGACTCAAGGAGAGACAGGAAAGAAGAAAGACAATTAAAAAGAAGACAGAGAAAGAAAGCAAGCAAGAATGTAAACATGATTAAAAATAAAAGAAAGTGCCATACCTGGTTCGGTCGTTTCTTTTTTCTTATCTGAGTACATAGCTTCTAGAACATCTGTATCAATCAAGTCTGTTAGATCCCTAGCCGTCTTCCAAATTGAGCTGCTTACCTATACATTCCAAACACAACATTACAAGTGTCATCTTAGCAATTCGTAATCTTTTTTTCCTCTACTCATATAAAGACAGTGTTGCCATCAAGGCCAACAGTCTTGCCAAGACCAAGTTGGGATGGAAAACCTTAAGGTGGCATTCAATTAGCATTTGATCTTTGGTTTGAGACCAAGAGTGGGAAATTGGTCATACCGTTAGTCTAATATCACTGTCGTTAGAATTCTATAGCCATTTTGCAATGTCCTTTAAACGGAAGCTCAACCAAAACATGCACGCTGTCACACTTGACGCCTCTAACCAACCACACAAACTCAACGATCTTGACAATTTTGACCACAAAAGGCCCAACATGTTGTTCAGCGAGAATTATGATTTAAAAAACTGTGGGTGATTCTTTATCTCACATAGTTTTTCTTCTGATTAAGTTAGATCAACTACAAGTAATATTCAAGGAGGCATGATGGCTCAGTGGTAGAGCAGTGGTCTCTTAACCAGTAGGTCCTGGGTTTGAAACCAAGTCGAGCCCTTTGGTAAGGCATTAATCCACGACCTTTGCAATTCCAGTCAAGTGCTTACACCACTCGACTACGACACCTCTGCATTAAACCCATAAAACAAACAAAAATGACTTTTGAAAACAAAGATCAAGTTCGTACAAGTATATAACCCAGCAGAAAGGTCGCCTTGGACTCCAGTACTTACCATGAGATTGGAGATCTTATTCCAATGGAACGGTCTCATCTTGACCTTGGATTTGACCTTGAACGTTCTGCTGGGCGGTGCCATGGCAACGGGGGGTGGGGGAGGGGCGGGTGGAGCGGGTATAAATGGGGGAGCTGATCAGGAAATTGGAGAGAAAGAATGGGGGAGAGAAAAAAAGGGGGAAAAAACATTATTTTTTAGTTATTTGAGTGAAATATATATATATACTGAATGTGCATATAAAGTGTATCATTACAGTGAGATTGACAGACCTGACAAAAAAGTGATTGTTCTCAGGATTACCTACAGGTTATTTTAAGCTTCAATATAGCCCATACTTGCTCTAATCATTAAACATGTAGCTCAGTACTCAAATAAGTTCAAAATTTTCAATTCAATTTAGACGATACTATATAAAAGGTAAGTATCAAACAAGCAACAAAATTTTTGAACATTTTCTTCAAGAAATTCATTTTCAAGATTCTGCACAAAAGACCTCTACGTTCACATCTTTTGTAGATAAAGGGGTATTAATTGTCTGAAATATCAGTTTTATTATAAAATCAAAAGGATTTAAAAAAGATTTAGAGGTATTTACAGATATAGTGAGAACACAATTTCAACTTCTTCATGAATATGTCCTAGCACATGTGCGCAAATGCATTTTGTGCTGCTTAAAGGACATACGAGTAAGGATTCTACTGCACTGAAATTGAATAGATTTGTATCATTGAAACTTCTGAAAAGTGAAGTCTTTCAAATGTTAAGACCATGGGCATAAATCCTTACGTAATACCTATTGTTAAGGGGGGGGATGATCCATTCATCCCCCCCCCCTGAACAATAGGTATTACGTAAGGATTTACGCCCATGGTTGAGACAAACAACAAGTTCAAATTCAAATATATCTTAGGGGGCAATCATGCAAATTAAATAAAAAATTATCATGTTAATCTCCTTTTCAAAGTCAATGCCAATGATATTTGCAAAAATATGCTAGAAGACAAACAGAACAGATATGCGAAATACAATTGAATAATTATAAAATTGATCAAGTCTTCCATATAATTTAAGACTCTGATGCAAGTACATGCTGGGGCAAGGTCATATCATGCAGCATGCATATGAACAAGTTTCAAGCCATGTTTTTACCAAGACCCTTTCTTTGAGCCTCATACACTCTGATCATTCTGTGGACCGATTGATTGTTGTGGCAGTGTAGTTTTTTTGTTAACCTACTTACTTGTTCAGTTCAACACCTGTGTACCAGAAGTCACTTTTGATTAAGCCCACCGCACACTGTACCATCGTCATGCGATAAACTTTTTGAAGATATGGTTGTTATATCAGTTAATATAAAAATGTAAACAAACATCGTCTTTGTGATTGAGGTTCTAAATAATGATAAAAACATTAACTAGTGAAATTTTTGTGCATTTAACTGCTGTAGGCAGAGTAAAAGCGGAATTAGCGTTGAATCGTGGACAATCATACTACCGGTGTGTCTTCACTACAATTCTGAGCCGATTTAGGTTTTCCTTCTTTATAAAGGGAGCATGATATTCCTTTAAAATGTAGTTTTTATTTATAATCACATGACTATCCTTATCCACGGTCATAGAGACTTTACATATTTGAGTGTCCATATCAAATGCTATTGCAAATTCCTTCAAATTAAGATTGTATTGAAAAGTTTGTATTTTTGGCATTGGGCTTTATAGTCGTGGCGACTCATGTTGCACAAAACATTATTTAGCTTACAAACATAATTTTAATTTTGTTGAAAAGTTGACCTGTTCCTTGACTACCTATTAGAAAGTATCTTGTTTTATTACTGGATTTACATGTTCCCCGGTATGAGGCAATTACCAGCAAATTTGGACCCAAAGGCTCAAATTCAGAGGGGGAAGGGGGGGGGGTATATAATCCATGGTTCAAACCTCTATTAGTGTGTAGTATGCTTTGGACTTTACATCACCTGTTTGGGCAATGAAAAGGCACAGGACGCTTTACATAAAAGATTTATATTCTTTTTTCGACCCATACAATTTTGACATTCTCCTGACTTCAGGCTAGTAACCATAGGAGAAGGAATGACTGGAGAGGGTGGTATATAGAGAGAAAGAAAGAGAGATGAAAATATGGAAACCAAAAAAACAAACAGGATACAGAGAAGAGGTTACATATAACAAAATAAGATGAGACTGGATGAACACAGATAGAAACAGAGGGTTAGGGAATAGAAAGGAAGAGATCGTACTCGTTGCATAGCATAATTTCCTGCGTTCTATAGCACTGATAAGCACGGTCTGTCTGTCACCAACATTTATAACTAACAAGTGAGGTGCACTTTTAGTGGTGGAAACTGGAAGGTCTGATATTATTCATATCCTATGGATTAATATCTCAAGGTTAGGGTTTAGATAACACAATGGATAATGCTGGAGCCCTCTTTCGTAATCACTGTCATTACCAGCAGCGTATGTGACACACGTACTGTACAACCAAGTAATATTTGTTGGTGAAATCAACTGTTTACTTTGTAATACAGTGGTTTATAATTTTACAATATTTTATTGATAAAATAGATATGAGACAAGCAGATACAGAGAAATTGTGGGAAATTATGTCAATATGTATATCTTACAGTCTTCTTGCAAGCAGCTGATGATAAGAGACAAAGAGAGGGACAGAAGAGAAAAAAAGGTTGGAGAGTAAAGAGAAAGATTTTTTAAAACAGAATGAAGAAACAGAGAGGGGAAAGGGTAAATGAAGAAGAATATGAGAGAGAGGGGGGAGAAGAGAAAGAGGGGAGAAGAGTGGAAGGAAAGAGAGAGAGCAAGAGAGAGAGAGAGAGAGAGAGAGAGAGAGAGAGTGGGTAATAATAGCATACTATTTGTCTTCATTAAGATGAATTACATTATAAACCTGTGAAGAAAAAAAACTAAGCAAGAATGGAACTATACTGCAATAGCAACCGCACAATGACAATGGTATTTTGACAATATTCCAATTAATATCTTGGATATCACCAAAAATAAAATTTATTCATGACATCACATATGATTGTCCCTAGCAAATCCATTTACTTACTGTTATTGAATTGACTGATTTATTTCATTTCTCCTGGAAACGGGAACCTCTTGGGTCAGTGACAAAATCCAATATTAGAACTCAAAAAGGAAGTAAGCGCAGTTCAACAAAGTGCTTGCTTTTTCCATTTCTCATAACTTGCATTAGGTTTTCAAGAGCAAATAGTGGGAGTGTGCAATAAGTTTTTTCAAGTAATAACAGAATTTCCATGTACTCCACTCTACAAGTTGTAAACAAAAACTGCAATTATATGAGGTATAGAAAATAAAGTAAGAGGGGAGGGTTTTTTTCTGTATAAAAAAAAATCAATAGGTGTAATGTTGTAAATGTATTTAAGATTCATAAAAATGTCTCATGCAATGGGTTGTATAGGTAAATGATAAAAATGAAAAAATTAGTTTAAAAAACTTATACTGTTATTTTCATAGCATGGCTGCCAGTTTCCAATGTGTAATTTGAAAAGGCCTACTGCCCCAAATTCACTCTATATTTCTTATTTGTTATTGCTATAATTATTTTCTTTGCAAGAAATGATAAGAATTTGTAAAATCCATGTTTTTTATGTGAATAAAATTACTTCAGTTACAGGGATGCCAGTTAGAATTGAGGGCCTAAAATTTACCTAGAATGAGCTATTTTGTTTACAAAAAAGCCTAAACTAAGCTCTGAAATAACTTGCAAGGGCCTGAATTCAGGCTATTGCCTGAAAATTGGCATCCCTGCAGTCAGACCTTTCTGAGAAAATTTGAATTTCTGTTTAATGTTCTGCATATAATAAAAACATATTTTTAACATATATGTCCATGAACATCTAAATATGATGTTATGAATATATGTTTTACACAGGGATGAAAGAAAGGGTTTCTTTGGAGAAAACAAGATAAAATCTACACCTTTTTCTACACAAAACATCCCTTTAAAAAAAAATTACCAATATTTCAAACTTCCTTCCATAAGTAGAGAACTTACTGTATGTAACCTACATCTGATTCCAAGATGTTAAATATGCAGGTTTGAAGAACGTGAAATGAGACATTTGAAGCAGTGATTCATTCACGATTTTTGTATTTTTAGCCCCAAAACTTGAGCGTAACTTCCTGGGTCAAATTGAATCCTATCATGGGAGAGACTGTAAGACTGTGTGGTACTATGCAGTATCAAGATGGTAACAAGTACAGGGTATGTAAAAAAACACATTACATTATGTGCATCGTGCCATGATCACATAAGAATATCCTTTTCAACTTATTTGAATAATTAAGTCTAGCTGCAATTTTCTTAAGACTTTGCAAATGCCAATTGTTACTGCAAATATTTGGGTAAGTAAACATTGTGTAGATAATTATATTTGGCACTGCGCTATATTTACTTTCAATACAAAACTTGTTGAATATGCAAATTGTTATTACAGTAAGTAAACCTGCTTAGGAAAAAAAACATGAAGATGGGTCAAGGTTTTAAATTTTGTCATAATGTTACATTTCTTTGCAGCATTAAAGTATCTCCATACTGTTTCATGGTAATAAGATGTGAAATTAACTCGAGACTACAAAATGAATCTGATGGAGCAGGAAATATTGTTTGAATATAATGATTTCCAGGTTGTAAAATTAGATCTCAATCATTAAATGCTAATGCTTTTTTCAACTTTTTGTAACACCCTGTAGTAGAATACATAAACATAAAGTGGGGTGATTTGCAAGCAAAGCTTTATTGGTTGTTACATTTGCCGAACTCATCTGGTTCAAATTCATTGATGGGGTAATTTTTTTTGTGATACCCTGTAGTGGAATATAGGCCCTTGCGGGTGGTGACAGCGGCACTCGTCTTTTGACCTCCTTTATCTTCCTAAAGCGCCGCCGTCTTGTCAACCTTCCTGAAACTTCCTGTCTTATACATTGAGGGGAGGATGTTACGGTTTTTAAGGGACTCAAGACTCAATTGGAGACGCTTGATGAAATGATATAATTGTGACGATTGTTTGGAGAAAGTTACAGCTCCGGATCGGAGGGGGAATTGCAGATACCGGATATTAGATTGAATTGTGATCTCTCAAGTACAACAGGATATGGTTACTATATGGCTTGTAAATTGAGTGAGAATGAGAAGGGCCATGGGAGACAAGGTTGGACCATGCCAAGGATGAATGATTGGCAGGGATATAGGTAGAAAGAGAAGAAAAAAAGATATATATATAGAGAGAGAGAGAGAGAAAGAGAGAGAGTGAGAGAGAGAGAGAGAGAGAGAGATTGATAGATATTGAGATAGAGGAAGAGAGAAAAGGGAAA
>BEXV01000352.1:97393-108766 GCA_003118195.1 Hemicentrotus pulcherrimus | reverse complement strand
TTCATTGAATATGAATTTAACATTGAGAATTAATTTCATTGAATATGAATTTAACATTGAGAATGAATTTCATTGAATATGAATTTAACATTGAGAATTAATTTCATTGAATATGAATTTAACATTGAGAATTAATTTCATTGACAATGTATGGCCTTGAACACACTTTCAAACTGTATCATGCTTACAACCTCTAAAACTATATACCATGCTACGAGCTTATCAAACTATAACACGCGAAAATCCTAGCATATACATGAATGTTGCTTGTTTTACTGCAAAATCCACTTTGAACGGAGGCAATACAAGGGGGTAATGAGTGTCCCTAGTAATCTGAACTTTGGATTAATCCTAATCCCATGGCCATCTGATAAAAATAGGTAGCTTCTACCACAACTATTAGCCCACTTAGGTTACCTATAATTATCTACTCTCAACAAATCGCTGATTCATGATATAAGATTGGAGAGAGGCTTCTTCCGATTAAGACGTGCCTGATTTTATAGTATGCTAAATCATCCCTTTACATCTGCACTCTTTAAGTTAAATATATCACAAGATACATTCCATGGTGCATCATTTCCATGCAAATATATTGGTACAACTAAATAAACCAGGAATACATGTTTGCTCACATCCCATCATCTTACAAGCACGATGCAAGAAGTCTTTTCTCTTAATTTTTAAAAATTTGAATTGGAAATACAATGTGGGTTTAAATGGCCGTCCAATTGGTGTCTGCATTAATCTTCCTTTTGATGCCAAAACAATCAAAAAATAACCGGTTCACCAAATGGAACCAACAAAATTTCTATTTGATATTTCGCCTTCCCAGTTTCTATCATAAGTACCTCTAATCCATTCTTAGACAAAAAAAGGAAAGTCAAATTCATGGCTTTGGTTTTATAATGTGAATAAATGAAGCAGATTAGCTAGATGACCTTATATATCTTGGAGAGAAGCATGATATTGTGGTCTTATCTAGAACAAAATCCCACATTTCATGCGACTAACTTGGATGGAAACTACATTGCTCACATTCATGTGACTCTTCAGATTTAAAGGAAAAGATTGAAATAATATGTTTTAAATTCTGAATATCATGAGACTGCTTTTGTCAAACCAATCACCTTTTACTTAACACAATATTCGTGAAAAATCTAAAAAGGTATGTTCTTATGTTTTTGTTGAGAGAATACACATGTACTACAAACATATAATATCTTAAAAGCTATTAAAACTATAATATTTGACATCTCTATGATGACGTGTATCTCATTGAACTTTACGGACACATTAAAGAAAGTATACAACAAATTTGTTGCAAATATTTCAAGGTTCAAAATTACAAGTTGTCAATGATTAGGTTCAATAACTGAATTAGCCTGTTACATAATCTGATCACACGTTCTTTTCCCAATACAATAAAGAACAAAAAAAAAGACAAATAGATACATTTCAGGGGGGGGGGGATTTGTACAAAAATGTGATGTATACACAAAATAGCAAATAAGAATGATAGATACTTACAAATAGACCTTCTTCCTTGTTGAGATACTGAAGCCATTGTTGTTGACCTTCTTGACCAGATTGACCTCTCTGGAGAGCTGAAGAATGTTGAGTGCCTGTTGGTTGTCATCGTCAGGTTTGTAGTAGGACAACTCTCCTTGTCTTATCCTCACCCATCGCCTATCAAAGCAAGGACCACCGAGAGAAAAGATAATAGCATTCAGTTGTCTTATCGTCACCACTTCCCCATCAAAGCAACAAGAAGCTAGAGTTACATGAGTAATATTTACACACTTGGTTGGTTTGTTTGTTGAAGGTACTGTGGATATCATCTTCCCTACTGGTCTCTCCATTGTGACAGGGATGTTTGGTTGTAGATTTAGGGGAACCATGTTCCTGAGAACAAGACCCACCTTGGTCCTACCCTTGATGGTGAATAGTGATCCACAATGCTGGTGGAGGGTCTTCAAAGACTTGCTCTTGATACAAACATGCAGGAGACATACAAAGAGGAGGGGTAACATCCTGGAGCTGTCCAGAACAGACTGGACTTGCTTGGGATAGTTATGAAGCTGAACTAAGACACAAAGATGATGCTGTCCACTTGAAGATTCACCAATTGAACAAAAGCATGGCTGCTTCAGCAACAAAATAACAGAGGAATGATATATTCTTGGTAAAATAGGATGTACCGAATTGGAAGAACTTCCGTCTCTATGTTGCAGTTGAGGTTGGACGAACTCATGCCGTGTCTTCTTGCTCCATGGATTTCTTACACATGAGCCTGGGGTAGGACTGTACAGTTGTGGAATGCCCACCAATATAGGTTGCAAGACAACTTGTCCTAACATCTTACTTTATTCCTTCTGTCACTGATTGCCAAGAATTGTACGGTTTGATACTATTCCACATCAGACCACACAGATGTCATTTGCGAAAGTTATCCTCAAATGCATCTATGGAGGACCATTCCTCTGCATGTAACATCAAACCACAGAATATGCACCAAGACCATGTCACTTCAATCACAAGCATTTAATTATATCCAAAATAAAACTCTGAATTGCAATCGCCGTTCATCCCTAACAAATAGATTTAGAAGTGATTTCTATCATTGATGAAACAATCCAAAAACAGGAGAGCACATGAAATATGATTTCATTCCGTCTCTCTGCAGTAATGTCCACCTGGTGCGATCTAAAACAGAAAATTGCCTTAACTGACTGAATCGCTACATCAGCCTTATCTCCACATCAGCCTTATCTCCACACTGGTCTTGCACCAATGGACCAAAGTATAGGTACTCTCTACCGTCCATTGCATTATTAAGTAAAGCCCTTCATGATCCATCATGAAAGCCTGCACACAATGCCTTGGACTAAAGTTAAACCAATCTGGGTGGAGTTAACAATGTCATATCAATTAAAACCTGTCTTTTTTCTTCTAAACCCAATTGGCCATTTCCTATTTGCGACGTTTGTGACACCCATGGAACTGCATTCAGCTTACTATAGCAACGATAAGAATATCAGTTGTTTGATTTGAAGTGATTATTGTTGATTGTCGGGAAATATGTGAATTAAAATTCAGTAGTATGGGATGTAAATGAATCAAAAGAATTGTGCCAATAACCCCTTTTGTTTATATAGATAACACATGTTTTGGGGTCACTCATTGTTTTTTAGAATATATTCAAATGAAATTTGAAATTGCAAGAAGAATGAGAAGAAGAAAATAAATTGAGATTGATTTGAACGTTTGTGATCAGTTTACCAGGTAAACAATACAAACACTACAAACACTTTAAGACAATAATAAATTAAGATGTAATATCATAGGTTGCTAAAACATTACACAATGAAATCTGAATCAATAAAAATGACTAACTGCCATGGTCTGTTTTTCATTAAAGCATGTGAGCTACAGGGTACAATGGGTGTGCAGAATACTTTGATTCTCATTTAATAAACCCTTAACCCTCTTGGCCACCCTTCAAATCTTCCAATATGTGTCCCACTTGATATTCCTAGAAAGTTTCCTTTGTATATGATCCAAAAACAGTGCATTTGATTTGATTGAGGAATGCTATACTCATTAATTAAAAAAGGGGAAAAGTGGGCAATTCATCATAAATATAAAAACAAATATCCAAACACACACAAAGGGGATCACTAACTATGGCCAGGTTGAACTAATCCAAAAAAGGGATTTGTTGCTCAAATGACTAATTCTGGAAATCAAACTGTTGATATATGACCTGATTCTCTTCAATCGGCTGGTTTATTGGGTATATTGGGTGAGTCATATCAAAGGAATAGATCTATGTGGACTAAATCAAGTAATTTCCCAGTGCAAAATAAATAAAATGCTATTTTCAAGTAGCAATTGATTGTATCTGTAGCAGCTGCACCATAAATTTGACCTACGCATGGAAATAATAAACCTCTAGTTTTGAAAGTCTCTCTTTTTGAACAAATGCCCTTAACAGAGCCTCCTTGTAGATACATGATTGCAAAAATGGCAATAGACTAAAAATAATGATTTATATTTTATACAATCATTGATGTCTACTAATGATCCAGATCAAAATTTTGTATCAAAATGAAATTTCTATGCAAAATTCTAACAATAAGCTGATCACCCATTTTTGCAAGCTGAAAATAAAAAATATTTGTTATTTCCCATAATGAGGGAGCTATTTGGGGGGATACAAATACAGTTGCATGTTTTCTTTAATACATTAACAATTTCACACTTATTTCACATCTTATTTCTTCAAACTTACTTTTGAGACTATTGAATGGGGGAGGGTTCTTTTAGTAGGAATGTAGGAGGACATGTGAACTGTTGCATTCAGATCAATTTCTGAATACCTCAAAAGTTTGAAGTGTTAAATTTGTTGTGTTTCATCTAAATCTTGGGGTGTATCAATCTTTTATTTTACATGAAAACGTTTTATTTTAGCCTTATTTTAGACTAAAATACATCTTTTTTAAAGTACAACCGATATTGATCAAAATGAAGAGCAAAAATTCAGAAGCTCCTAAGTGATTTTTTTTAAAGGTGTTAACTCCTCCATAAGAAAGTTTTGAGTATATGAACTAGCTAAGTTTTTTTAAAATTAGTATTATGACTGGGATAGACAGTTTAGTATAAATATCCCAGCATCAGTCCACTGCACTCCTATGTAAATTATTTTTTGTTTAAATCAAAGAAAACATCTGACACTGCAGAAGACTTTACTTTTTCCAACGATCTAACTGGTGCATTATCTATTAGGCAATTGGCTAATCAAAATGAAGTAAAACTAATACTTTCACGTCTGTCTGTCTGCTGGCATCCCTGATGACTAACAACCTTGGATTATCTAGAGCTTTCCCCTCTGGATTAACTTGAGGTACAGATGTAGTTATATCTGACTAGATTGTCTTGATCACTTCTTGTACAGGAGGAGTTCTCAGAACAGGGGGGGGGGATGGCTTTGGACTGCGCCATGTGCTTATGGCGTGCTTTATCTATTGTACTGTAGATAATTAGTTAGGGAAAATAATGATAGAATTCATTCCTATGATTAAGAATTCCATAATTATCTAAACTGTGCTTTCTTTGCCTAATATTGGTTTAATTATTTCAGGTGTAGTTTCTTGTATCTAGAGCTATTGTTCAGCCTATATGCAACTTATATCTAGATTTCCAAATAAATTTAATACTGTAGTTTTTTTAGACTTTTTTGCACAAAATTGATAATCTCTGCTGAAAATGTGTGCCTAATGTTCCATCAAAATAGTCCATCATGATCTTGAGACGACATGTAAACTAATGGTGATAGTAAAAAAGTTGCAAAATTCAAGTGAAATAGTTTTAATAGAAAATCAATGCACAACCGGCAAACACATTTTCTTCTCCAATGTCATTGTGCAAGATACTGATGTACGTACTCCATTATACCGACCACAATATCCTCCAAATATTCCAAACCTACCATATGGTATAGGTTGTGAATGAACATCGTAAATCCCACAACCATGACAAGATATTCATTTACAACATGGCAATAATGTATTTCATAGACAGCCAAAAAGATCCAAAAGTGATAATACAAGCAAACTAGCACATCAATGATGTGGTGCTCATCCGGCATCCAGCAAAGAAATTCACGCAATTTGTACTTCGAACAGAGTATACATGTACATTGCAATTCATGAAATGTACATGTATTGGTTACATGCATGTACAGATGATGAAGTGCCTATTGCAAATCTGGCTAAATGTGGTTTTGGAAGGAGACAGTGACATGAAGATATGATTGAAAGTCTGGAATTTAAGAACTCAAGTTGCACGCCTTCCGTTAAAAGATTTCAGGGAATTCAAAAAATCACAAAATGAATGCCTTCTTTTTCCTCATTTAATGACTAATTTTGATGTTTTGGTTCCATCTGAAAGACTTTCGTGAGTTTAATGAACCTGACAAAAGTCTTTCAGATGGAACCAAAAAAATCAAAATCAGTCATCAAATGAGGAAAAAGAAGGCATTTTTTTTTATTTTTTGAAATTCCCATAAATTGGCATAAATAATTTTCTAGACAAAATTTTAAAATTCTATGTAGAAGTTCAATGAACCTTGTGAAAGTCTTTCAGATGGAAAAAAAAAATAATTGGTCAATAAATGACGAAGAAGAAGCAATCTTTGTGATTTTTGAATAAATATCGCATAAATTAGCATAATTAATTTTGTAGACGAAATTTCATAATTCTGTGAAGAAGTTCAATGAACCTAATGAAAGTCTTTCAGATGGAACCAAAAATCAAAATCAGTCAATAAATGAGGAAAAAGAAGCCATTTGTGTGATTTTGGTTAAATTTGCATAAATTAGCATAAATAATTTCTAGACAAAATTTAAAAATTCTATGTAAAAGTTTAATGAACCTTGTGAAAGTCTTTCAGATGGGAAAAAAAAAATCAAAATCGGACAATAAATGACGAAGAAGTAGCAATTTTTGTGATTTTTGAATAAATATCGCATAAATTAGCATAATTAATTTTGTAGACAAAATTTCAAAATTCTGTGTAGAAGTTCAATGAACCTCATGAAAGTCTTTCAGATGGAACAAAAAAAAATCAAAATCGGTCAATAAATGAGGAAGGAGAAGCATTTTTTGTGATTTTTGAGAAATGAGCATAAATTAGCATATTTAATGAGTTTCAAAATTCTGTGTAGAAGTTTCGAATCCCCCCCTAGTGCTACCATATTAAGCAAATGGAATTAAAATCGGGTAAGAAATGGTGAAGAAGAAGCATTTTGAAATGTTGGACGGACGACAGACGGAAGGACGGACGGACGGACGGACGGACGGACGACGGACGCCTCGCCACGGCATAAGCTCATCGGGCCCATTCGGGCCGGATGAGCTCAAAACAATAACATAGAGAGAAGGAGTATGAAACATACATATCAATATATCCTTTTGAAAAATAATCTAGATGAAAATGTAATGAAATATAAGATAAAACACATGAAGAGGCATGAAGAGGCATGTTCTACCTTCATCATTATGAATTTGCCTGGGAAATTTATCCATTACATTTTCAAAAATGTTAACACTCTTTTTTCTTTGCAAATCAAGTCATCACAACTGTGTTCTTGAGTTCAGGTAATGACAGAGAATGTAGTATCATGGAATTAAATGAAACTTCCACTGAATGTTCAAAACTACAAATAAATTCAGTCTTTCACAAGATTTTAGTAGAAAATGTATAAAAGCCCATCAATGAGTAAAGATTGATGAGAAATGGAGGTACCGGTAGTCATCCTGATCTATGGTCTGTAGTTTTCAATAAACATGATTTCCAGCAAGTTAGTTTTTGTTAGTTTATTTGTTGATTCAAACAACCAATCCACTGCATGATCAATAATTTAAGAATCGATTTGTGTCTGTATGTTTCTTTCTATCAAACACAATAAATGTGTTGTATACAAGATAAATGGAGACATGTGCAACTGATGTTGTTTGTTTTACCGATAAGTCACAACATGTACTCAAGAATGATTGAATAAAATATTTATTTGAAGACAAAAAAAATGTTTCTTTCAAAGTGTTATCAGAGCTCAAGATGATGTTGTGAGCGACAACAATCTCAAGCAAATTGGCAAACATTCATAGAAAACAAAGGTGTTTAACTGACCTTGTCCATGTTGTGTATAGATTGTGATTTTTCTTCTCCAGGAAACCTTCCTTGATGACCGCTTGACACTGGGTGAGGGTCCCCCTGAAATCCGCCTGGGTCAGCACCCGCCCCGTCGCCGTCGACTTGTTCTGCTCGACGATCAGGTGAAGCAACCTGCAGATCTGTAGGAATTTGTCGATGAAATAATTGGAGGATGACATATTGATATGAAGTATGGTTCGGTGGTTAGAGCGACAGTTGATGATTGACAGTTGACAGATTCAAGATCAGGTCGATGTGCGAGTGCCCTTGGATATCAAGGCATTCATCCTTGATACTCAATTTCCCTCAGATAGGAATGAAAGTTGTAGATCTCCTGGAGTTCACTTACAGGCATACAGGCCCCCTTGGCTCCAGGATAAAGTAAAACCATCAATCAAACTTGAAAACACTTAGAAAATTCTCCACCTCCTAGCTGTATACACATGTAGTTACAAATTTGTTTATCATTCCAAGTTATCCATTTCATACATCACAAAGTGGATTGCCTATCCCTGTGGAACATTTAAGATGCAAGGACTGTCCTCACGAGCCAATGTCTGCATATAATTTCCTATAAGAATCATAAGGTGTAATCCTGGCAGGGGTGCATACAGTCTGGAAACAGGCTCTCCCTCCCTGAGGCAGCCCCTCAAAGTCAAGCGACGATTTCTCCTAGATGATCCTATCCAACCTCAACCAACACTTATTCCTTTCAAGAGTGATTAACCATTACATCAACAGCGCTGATGAAACTTGGCGCTTTGAGAAGGGATTCCCTCCCAGACAAAGATAAGACTTAGTAAGTGCTTAAGATGGAGTTATGAGTAAGGTCTGCCATCAAGGCAACCGTTTTTGTTCCCCTCTCCCATTCTTTTTATTTAGATGCCTTGGAAGGGGGTGCTTGGTGCAGTGAGAGAGTGCTCCTCGATCTCCTAGTCATCCGTTGACTAGTTCAGCATATGTAGGTGTCTGGTGGAGTGCCCCTTACGGATGTCTACGCCCATACCCCTCAAATGTCAAAGGTTACTAACATACAGTGCCGCCTCCATGCACTCTTCTGTCATGTTAACATCCCTACCAGTTTAACAACTAGAATGTCTTCATCGCCATGGCGATTGGAGAATGTGATGAGACTTTCATTCAACCCTAGCCTGATGACAACTTCCAGGGACTGTCATCCAGGGGGAGCGGGCCGGAGCATCCCTTGCTGAAACTTGAGGCACTGCACTTCGAGGAGACCAGGAGAGAACCTTCGAACCTTCGAACCGACCAATAATCGAGAGAAGCTCAATAGAATACATCAACACGCTGCGTATGACGCATTACATAAACTCATGCTGCAACCCCATTGTTTACGAAGATGGCTTCATCTGAGATGGAGTTCTCCCCGGGATATGGATGCGTTCCCAAACTCTTTTGAACTTTTCACACTCTTCCTTGCTGTTGACTCACAATAAAACACAACATCATCACTCCACGAGGTGTCTCCCTTGCTCTCAGGTTGATACAATCTCAAGCTCCCTGGGTAATCAAAATGTAGAAGAGGTAACGCAAGACATACAACTTAAAGGATGGTTGCTATCTCTTGATGAATCATTGATGCATCTCATTCATATAACAGAACACAAAATAAAAGATGCCAGAAAAAGCTGCACAGTGCACATCCACTAGAAAGATCTCATGAAGATCCCTTGAAGATTTGTTAAAAATGGGGAGACCTCGATCATGCACTTGTTTTCTCTGTTGAACCAAATGAGTCCATCCAAAATTCCTGTTTAATACATGATGAATCTCCACATCTCTCCGACACACTTTGATGAAATATTATTACATCTCAGTCAGAGTAAAAACTTCTACTGCCTTTTAAAACGCTTTAGACACATATCTTGCCAATACACAAATTTGAAGAGGGAAAAAAGAGACACTTCAAGTCTGCACTTTTATCCGGGCCTGATGGAGATTCAAGAAAAACCTCATGTTTGGATACAAAGATAAGACCATGAATCCACTCTCCACACCTCTTCGACCCACTTCATCACACGCAGGTCAGCACGAGACCATTCACAGAGAGGATGCAAATAGACCGGTTGTACCGAGACATTGGGTAAACACGGGCGCAAATCATAGCAGGAAATTCTCCCGCTCCCTAGATAGTAGATACCATCATCGATGCTCCCACCGTCGTTCTTTTTCGTTGGGCCGAGCTAGCTTCTATCACCACTGGCTGATTAGAGCACACAGGGAAAAGGAAGCAGGCAAAATGCTTGCCCGGATTACTTGGGTCATGTTAGTGCAGTATCGTCGGCGGCTGCGGCGGCCAGCCGGGAGAGTTGCATCTTGGGACGTCATGATGATTGCCGAATACTACCCCCCCCCCTCTCCATTCAGACCACCAAAATTCATTGTATGGCTATTCAAACTGTATAGCATTTTGATCAATAAGAAATTGTTCCCAGTTCGGATAATAATAACTGTAACAATAATATTTAAAAAGTAACATAACGCTTACAAAATTATAGAATGTGAATAGAAATGAAATACAAAGATTCATAGAATAGGTAAATCACAATCATTACTGAAGAAGTATGTTTTAAGGGATCTTTTGAAAGAGGCAATTAAGACAGATTAATTCTCTTATGGAAAGTGGGATATTGTTCCATGTTTTTGAGACGTCGCATGTTGTGTATGAATCATCGTATAGTATAAACGTGTGTTGGTGCAATGTTTCAAGCTCGATAAAGAATCAGGATCCCATTCCAATCTGAAGGTCATATCACACAAGAAACCTAGAACTTGGCGGGGCTTATTGTATGCGCACTGATGAAAGGCCTCTTCAAAGCTGGTTCTATCTAAAAAAGTTTCTTTATATTCTGTTGTTTCCATGTGTGAATGCCCCTTCTGCTATAAGATCATTCATTAAACAACGTTTCTTTATACAACTTCCGTATAATTATCCTATAGTGTGAACAGGCTATTAGACATGGTAGTCACAACTGTGATGTTGCTAATTCTTGTTAGGTGGTGCAAGCTTCCTTGTTGGCTAGGCTGTGTCCTATTCGTTAAGAGGTTGGGACAATCAACCTCGTGATGATAATTCAACTAGAAAGCTTACACGCTCTCAACGAGAAAGGTACGCATGTATGTTCGCTGCTGATAAGGTGAAAGACATTTTCATTGGTAATATCTGCAAAGAATCCATATCTTTATAGGGAACCAATGTAAGAGCCTTGTCATACCATTCATATCATCCTTAAAACCTGACTTAATGATTCTCAGAATCAACTATGAGAAAGAGTGCTTCCTGTTTCACTCTTTTATAACATCATTTTAAAAATAATAAGCTTTGAATTTCAGATAATCTCCATTCATGGAGCATGCAAAAGTTTATCCAGCAATGAAATATATTTCCACATTCTACATGTATACCTATACCGATCTTGGTTGCAACTGCACAAATTCTGCAGCATGACCTCTAACTTTCCACAAACATTGTACACTTTTCTTCACATTACATTGGTACATGTACATATTACATTTTGTTGATATTTGTTCATTTGGACATTTGGTGGTTCAAACATTTGAACATATATATCTACTTGTTCTCTTTATTCTTTTGTGTAGGGGGAGGGGCCGGTATAGCCCCCCCCCCCCCCCCC
>BEXV01000352.1:80807-97060 GCA_003118195.1 Hemicentrotus pulcherrimus | reverse complement strand
GGGGGGGGGGGCTATGATCCAAGGCTCCCCCTGGCTACTGCAGTGAGAAAATGAGATGAGAATTGTGTTAATGAGCTATACACAAAAGACATTTCTATGATAACTACAATCTACAATTTTACATAATCTATATTGAGAAGGACTCGACAATTACAACTCTATTTCAGAATACAATAAACCACAAAAGAAATATAAGATCTAATCCACGTCATAAAATATAACAATCTGTTTCTTGACCTGAGACTAAGATTAACCATCCTATGTCACTAACATTACTCACTTAGCAACAGGTGTAGACATTGGCTCTCATATTACATCGTCCCAAGAGAGAAAGCTATGTCACTCTATCCCGCAAAAATTATTATCCCCTCTCAGAATATTATGTACATGACCTTTTCAAATTGTTTAACTTCAAATTCATTGTTATAAGAATGGTTGTCTATAAAAATTAAAGAGACTTGGAAGGTTAATAAGTAGGATAAGTATTTCTTTAAAATTAAGATATACAGTATATGTAGGTCATCTGGCTTACAAATGATATTTTCTACAGCAGTGTTAGAAACATCTGGGAATTACAATTCCAGTAATTAAATTTGTAATATTCTAAAAGCAAATTATTCAAACAAAAAAATGAATGGTTATTACAGAGCTGAGACTAGAACAAAATATCCCTATAATGTGAAAGACTACATGAAAATGTTACTGCCTTAAACAAATGACAATTTACAATAAAATGAATAAATGAAGTCAACTGAAAACCACAAGAGAAGGATGGGTAACTAATTTCAGCCTTTAAATGATTCAAAATAATTAAACCGATTTGCAGGCAAATGTCCTCCCTTCCCAGTCCCAAGATTAAAACGTTAGCTGCACAATTACTGCCTTTTTGTCTTGAGGCTTACTATCATGGCAATGTCATTTTAATAAATTTTATCTTGAATACAAAAATGTTAGAGTACAGTTCAAGCTGTTTTGTTTCATTAACTACTTAGCAAATTAATACTCCGAATTTTATTTAGTTTGTAAAAATTAGGCTTGTAAAAAGGACCACATGGAAGACCAGTAAGTGAAAAAATACTGAAATGTATAAACAAACAAATAACTAAAAATAAATAAACATACAAGTAAACAAATGAATGAATTAATGAATACAAAAATAAATACATAAATAGATAAATGAACAAATGAAGAAAAAAAAATATGCAAACAAATAAATGAAACATCCAAAAAGAGTAATGCTTTGCAGGAAAAGTTGCTTCAGAAGAAAAAAATAGATTGTGTATGATATAATCATACTGCAGCCAGATTCCTGATCTTGAAATCTAGAATATACTGAAACTAAAACGTCAAATTGTGTGTACACTATCTTAATGCATCATCTCTGGTGTGGCTTCAATTTGAAACTTCACAGGATATTTTTAGACGTAACAGCTGCAAATCATCATATCACTGAGCAACTGACACTATGTAAACACTAGATGGGGCTACAACATTTCAAGTGTCTTGTGAAATGGAGTATTCATTATGTTGCCTCAAAATAAATACAATCAAACAAAAGAGTGACATTTTCTAAGATACTGGCAAGTGCTCTGCAATTTTTAACTGCCATAAGTAATGATAATAACAATTAAAGGTAATACAAAGTTATGGGAAATTTTGGAAATTGGGTGGATAGTAATTCTTTACAATTTCGATATATTTTGGATGCCCCTGTGTATGTATTATAAGTACCGGTACTGGAAAATTTAGCCCCTAAAACACTTCTACTTTCGAGAAAAATTGAATATAAAAATTTACCGGTGCTCCCGGTAAATTTTGATAAATTTCAAATAGCGCCTACGGCCATACAATGGTAGCTGCGATCATGAAAATTTCTGAATATGTAGTTGTAATATATAATTTCCAAACGGAATTAGAAAATTGGTCGATTATTGTCTTATAGCTTAATTAATATCTTGACCTTGAGAGGGAGCTATACAACATAAAGAGTTTATTATTTACAATTTCATAACTTTATGCTCGATTTCAACCGCAAAAACGATCACTGAATATTGTAGGATCGCATATGCTTCCAATATGTTCATTTCAACCAAATTCATGACCCTCTTCCAAATCTTTGTATTACCTTTAATCTATAATGTTTCAAAATAATGTTTAACACCCAGATGCTGTATGCCTATAAAGAAGAAAAAAACTAAGATCCTTTTTTTTTTCCGTCTTGAATTAAAAAATAATACAAACACTGTTGAAACAAAAGAATGATACAAGGCCTTTTTTTCATAAAAAAATGAATCAAAAGTCATCTCCCCGTCAGGAAAGTACCAGAGCTCACACAATCACACGTTTCATTGAGCTATACACATGTGTCAGACATCTTTAAAATGACTGAACTTGTGAAGAGCACAGTTTGAGAGTGAGCCATCTGTTGACATCATGATATCGAGCTCCTAATTTCATCAACCAATATCACTGCCAACATCAATGATATCGTACTAAGGAGGGAAGAATTTGTTCTCTTCTTCTGAACCGACACAGTCAGAGATGGTTCTTATGGTTCATTTGCTGCTTTATTTTGGAGGAGGGGGTGGGGAGTATTTTTGAACCAGGTGTGAAGACCAAACGGAAAAAAACGGGCGAGTAAAAAAATTAACCTCCCATTTATAAAAAAGGGGGGGGGCACTTGGACTAATAACACCTTTTGAAAACTCTAGAAAAAAGTGATTTGTATATCCCTGAAGAAATTTTATTTTCTGAACATATTTCAAATTGACACTTCTAATAACAAACAGAAAAATAACTTCTCAGAAGTAGTCACGTACTGTGAGAACATGTGCAACAGATGTGATGCTTGAAGTTAATAACTGATTCAACTTTTTAACCTCGAGATACAACTGTTTCTCCCTGTGCTTCATTCCTACTTTCATCTCTCACTCGCTCCCTCCGCATGCAGGGCTATAACTAATCCACACAACCAGTGGTATGACGTCATAGTTTCGCAGGGTGTTTGTGGTATTAATTGGGATCATGATGGCAATTGCTATCTCATGTCACATGACGATTTGACGCTGGGATGGAGAGAGAGAGAGGGCCTTGGAATAGAACTTGCAATATTTGATTCAAATCTACTGTGAAAAGGTTATTGCGTGTTGGGGATTTTTTGTTTCATAGAGAAGAAAATGTGTCATCTTATCCAGAATTATGTGCAGATTTCTTCCCAACGACCCCACGCCCCCATGGTTCTTTTTTNGGGGGGGGGGGGAGTCACATATTCTTTTTCTTATTTTCTGAAGTCTTAGCCATCAATAATTCATTAAACTGTCAAATACTGAATATCATGGAGGGCAATGCACTATGAAGGAAAATATAGGTGTCTCCAATTGTTTCAGCTGAATAGCTCCTACAGGTTGTCATGATTGTGATAGCTACATGATACTGTCTATTTTGATTCAGTTGATAAGTTTTATTTGTACATTTGTCACTAGAATATGTTTTATACTCAAAGGGAAGGCAGTCTTTTGATAACTTGTGTGCATTTAAATATAAAGACCAGTTATTGTCATGCGAGTGCATTGTGAAAGAAATGTTGTGGAATTCGATCAGAAAAGGTTGATCATCTAGTATATAAGAATTGGTGTGTACTGCAAGGTTTTGGAATCATCAAAATTATAAGAAATGTGGCCCAGTCTTCGTAAAGTTACAAGCACTGTACACAGAAAGATTTATATGGGACTATACGCACACGTGCGCGACACGTGCCTTTATCTCTCACATGCCTTTAGATAAACTGATTAACCAAATATATCATTTAGTAGGCGGTTTCCCGGCAAAATTTGTATCATCATGTATTAGTCAAAACATATTCTTTCACATGATTGGTAATAATTGAACTTCCATTTCCTTTTTTTGAAATTGGGGCATTTCCAATACTGGTCTTTACCTTTAAAACATTCTGATGAATTCAGATACACAGAACCTGGAAAATGATTCAAAAGTCGAGTGTATATTTGTGGATTCTTCCTGTAAGTGGGTCAAATCTGTTGTTTATCTGCTGACTCATCTAGTCATTATATAGGTTTGTTCTACATAGGGAATCCAGTCATTCAAAATACAGACAGAAAATTATATGAGGACATATACCATCTTGCAGGATCTATTCTACAAAAGAGATTAGATCCAGTCATTCAAAATACAGACAAAAAAAAATTATATGAGGACATATACCATCTCGCAGGGTCTGTTCTACAAATGAGATTAGATCCAGACATTAAAAATACAGACAGAATATTACAACTAACGGCCTATTTTAAAGGATTTAAGAAGATGGGTCATTGTCGGTATTGAGAGTGTCTGGTTCTCAATTACTTAAACAAGACAACAAAATGGTTATTGGTTAATCATGCACCACCAGTTTAAAACATGTTTATTGAACATCTGAATAATAAAACTAAAAGCAATGATAGCAGGATTTTTATCAATTTGAATCTAATCTTGGTTTGGCATTTTATTTACTGTTCATATATCAAGGGGTATCTGGCAAAATGAAAACAAAATCCTAATAACTCTGTTTGCCTTTCAATGAACAGACTTTAATTTTATCTGCCTCAGCATGAAAAGCACAAGTTATACTTCAAAAGAAAGTAGCGAAACACAATAATCTACAAATCTATACATTCACGAGGTACAACAAATAGGTTGATATCAGTAATGAATATGGTATTATTGCTTTGCAGGTAACTGAATCTAGGAACTGGGGCTTAATCTAGAACAGGGGTTGAATTTTGGAATGACCTGTTTGGCTAAAAGACATTACATCCTGGGCTTCCTGTCTGGAAAGCCAGAGGTCTTAGCTAGGGTATGGAGCTAGGTCACCTAATGGCCGGAAGAAAGGGGTTAATTAGCCCTGGAAAGGGGTAGCAGAACCTCCCTGTCTACCGGTCCTACAATCCGTCGAAGGGGAGGGGGAGGGGAGGGGTAGCATGTACAGTCTGGTTGTGCCCCCTTAATTTGCCAGTGGTAGTCCTATACTGTTTATGAGGTCCATAGTACAAAATGCCTTAAATCCATTATTNGGGGGGGAAGGGGTCACCAAGGGCCTTGTAAGATAATGTAGGGTGTTGATTGAAGCCTTTGAAGGTAAAATAATTGATTTCCTTGAAGTTGTAGATGAAACTACCTGTTGCATAATATTGAACAGTGGAATAGATGAATGAAAGCTAGAGAAAACTGGATAAGGAATAATCAAGTTATGAATTTGTTATCAACAGGAGCATTAATGGTAAAATAAATGTTCCATTGGACATCCTTTATATAAAAACTACTAAAAACATATTTCTTCACAATAGCTTCGCTGTAGTCACATATTTCTCATAATTGTTGTGGTATCATTTACTAAGATTCAAAAGAATACAGCACTTAACATAAAGTTGCATTGTAACACCCTTCTGGCTCTAAATAGATGAGAGTCGAAAGGGCTCTCATCTTCTGTGATAAGCCCCTTTTCTCCTTGTAGATAATATCAAACTAAATTTCTTAAAGAAAACATGTTTGTTCCCTTTATAATTTGATCAAATATGAGAATATTCACGCCATATCTTGAATATCAAGCAATGTTTACCAATTCCCTTTTATATGGGCAATTTTTTTTGAAAATTTTGTACTTCAATGTTGCAGCAAATGTGACTAGCGAGCTTTACATAAAAGGGCATAATGACCTTTATAATATTTTCCTCTCAAAGATTTGACATAATTAGAAAAATCACCTGGGAGGGGAAATATTGAATTTCCACATTACATGTATTACATTTGGCTGGATCATAAATACACATTGTTCAGGCTCTTGTTTCTATCATTATTTGCCACAATATCCTACAAAAGTATTTTCATTAACTTTTACAGATTTGCCCTATGGAAACAAATTGGATCTATATTAAATTCTAATGAAAAAATTATGTTGAGTTTTTTTCAGTCAAATCCTGGTCAAATATTACAGTTGCATTGTAAATTAACATTTTGAACGAAATTTTGTAACAATATTTTGCAGAGTTTTAGATGTAAATTGAATGAAACTCATGATTTTTCTATAGCTTATAATTTAGGTATCTGAAAACCCCACCATCCCCACCTTACCCTCCCCACCTTACCCCCCCCCTTAAAAACATGTTTTTAAAAATCTGACAGAGAGAAGGGGGGGGGGAGAGATTCCTTTTTAAGAAAACAAGCCCCTATTTCAGATGAGCCTCAAAATTTAAACCAATCAATCTTAATGGGTGCTCTTCTCCCTCCCTCTGACTCTTCAAATTGAGGGCCTCCCTCCCCCTCCCCATTGTATTTCTATTTCTGCCATGTCACTGAGCTAGCAGCCGATACCGGATAGCTCCCGATGAGTGATTCCACTGTGCTCCTATCTACGGCTCTGATATTCAGTCATCCTATTTGTCTTTGCAGACATCTTCTTCTTCCTCTATCTTCCCCAGTTTGCCTAATATGATATGATGTCAGTGCAACAGGGGGAAGCTATAAAGAGACTGCTGGGAATCCTTTAAGGATCAATCTCATTTATTTTTAAATCATTTCTATGCATTTACTGCAACTCTTTTACCTTCTTTGTAAACTCTCAAAAGTGCAATAGGCCTTCTGCACTCTATTCCTTCCGTAATTATTTTATTATTTCTATTTAATGTATTGTGGGTTTTTGGTCTTCTGTTTGTTTAGATGTTTTGTTTAAGGTCTGCTTTTGTTATTGTATTAATTCTGTTTTGCTGTTGTATAATTGATAATAAATATTGTATGATTCAAAAAGTCTTATTTTTAAAAGATATATGTTTAATTTGATATTTCACATGTATGTACAATTTTTAATTGTTGTATTATTATACTTATGTTTTTATACTGCCATTGTATTATGCAGGGCTTTCTTGATAGGCAGATCTACTGTCTTCCAGTGGAACTGAATGAAACTACCCTGTTGAAAGATATCATGAATAAATGAATTAATGAATAAATTAAAAAATTAAAAAATGAATAAATGATTAAATGAATAACTAAATAAATAAACCCATTGCCTACTAGAACTGGGTGGTGCTTGTATGAAGTCAATGGTTATTAGATAATGCAGTAGTCAAGGGGTTACTATTCATTTAAGACTGACCAGAAGCACAGGCTGAAAGGGGTCAGTTAACAAAGGAATGACAATTTATAGAAAGGCATTTTTACAATGATATGTAATAAGTATGGAACATAATGCATAAGAATTATTATTCATAGACCCTAAATCAATTCCTCTATTATTTGAAGAAAAAAAATCTCCCCTAAAAACCCTTTATGAAACAATTAAATGGTTATGTTTTAAAGAACATACAGGCAACTAGGGTGCAAAGTTAAATTAGAAAACATTAACCCATGGTAAAAACTAACAATGCATCCCAGGAATTTGCGAGAAACAAACTCTCGTTTTATCAGATGCTGACCTATTTCTTACAGTCACCCATTCTGTAATACGATTGGTATAAACATTATCAGGTGATGCTGATAATTCTATTTGAAGGGAAAATAATTATCAGTTTACAATTAAACAAAATTATTAAATATGGAATTCATTTGATAGATATTGTGGAACCTTTCAAGATGAGATGAAAACATTTACAGTGCAAGATTTTAAAATTATTTTTGCTTATCATGAGTGAATTTGGTGACATATGTTTTCTTCATAAGATATGAACTGACTAAAACTCAAGTCATGAAAAATATACAATATTGAGAAGAAAGGGTACCAAACACGCAAATTGATACATATGGCATATATATCACATGTTTTCTGTTACAAAAGTGGGAGCATCAAATTACCCAGTTTGCCGGCAAAAAGGGCTGTTTCTGCCATCCATCCACAGTGATTATGCTGTTGTAACAGCTCTGTAGCCCTCAGCCCTCAGACCTCATAGTCTGCTAAGAGCCACAAAGGGATTAACTGACAACTCTTTACATAGAGCTAAAACAGCTCTTTACATAGACTTAAAACAACTCTTTAAATAAACTTAGAACAACTCTTTACATAGAGTTGAAATCACTCTTTACTTAAAATTGAAACCACTCTTTACATAGAGTTGGAACCACTCTTTGCATAATGTTGAAATAACTCTTTACATAGAGTTGAAACCACTCTTTGCATAGAGTTGAAACAACTCTTGCATAGAGTTGATGCCCTTGGTGCTGTCAGATGAATCACCAACGGCTATTCCAATGAGAGAGATTGCAAGAAGTAAAGATTAAATATCATCTTCTCATCAGAAACAATGCAGAGTACACTATAGCCAATATGAGCAGTCATCCATGCTTGAAGTGGTCTCTTTCTCTTACACTCTCTCTCTCTCTCTTTCTCTCTCTTTAACAAGGAGCAATAAGCATAGTTTGTTCTTACCTCACTTTCATAGTCTGTTACTGTGGCAAAGGTAAACTTTCTATTCAGGTTTCCTTTCTGAATGTTACACAGCTGGCATGCCTGGAAGTCAATCTGAAGAAAAGAAAAGAAAAAAGATACAAATAAATATTGAGTTTTGGATGTTTCTTGATATTTTGGTACTCTTCTAAACAAAATAAGTAAATAATAAATTCAATTCAATTAACTTTATATTCAGAAAAGATAATGGAATAATATCATTGGGAGCCAAATTAGAAAGTGTTTTGATGAAAGATAATGATCCTCCAAAAAGAGTGCTTGTGTTGAAAATGTCTGTATAAATTGTAATACAAAACAGTCGAGACAGAAGGGAGAGAGAGGGAAAGAGAGGGGGAGAGAGAGAGAGAGAGAGAGAGAGAGAGATCAAGTTAGAAGGATGAATAATACTGGTTTATCTACAGAGAAAGCAACATGTGGCTACGGCCAATGAGATACATCAATGGGCTTTCATCTGTGTATTCAAATTTGAAACACTCACATGATAAAATCAAGTACCTAAATTTCCAGTAGTCATGATTCAGTCATCTCCGCCAAATTTACAAAAGACAAATTCATCAGCTATAGCTTTTCAATGCCAAAATGCCCATTTTAACCCACTAAAGCAATTATTTTGGCACTGGGGCATAAATGCATCACGGAAATGGTGATGATGCTTTATTTAGCATAAGAGCAGACAGACTTGGCATGACCATCCATATTTCGCTTACGAAAGGTCAAACTTGTACAGGCAGGTAATGGCATGCATATCCCTTGTGAAAAAAAACACTATATTTCGACTATTAACAGATTTTGAATAATAACAATGAAACAGTTGGCAAATAGGAGTGAACATAGGTCACTGGATAGATGAGTCCATGGATTTTGTTACTCAAATATTGCAATATAATGATTTTGCTTCATTAAGTTTTTGTTTTGCAAAGACTTTATTAGAGCTTTATGGATAACTTGATTATTCTCATTTCCACTACTAAATTCCACTACTAAGTCATCTCTGAATAATAAAAATGATGGATAGCCCAATAGTAACTGTTCTATTGGTGATATCCAAATACACCCACATTTTTGGTCTTCCTAGAGAGCAACAAGGTTGATCTGGTGAACCCTAACAAAAGTTTTTGGAATGCCCAAGAGGCCTACATGTCTGTCTCACGGGCCTTCTGGCAACTTTTGAGGTTTGCTAGACCAACATGGTCAGTCTAGTAGCCATTCTCGCTTGCTAAGTTCTACACTTTTTTAGACATCATCTCGGGCAGAAAAACAGATAATTGTGATCCTCTAAACAGGCCAAAGATATGAACGATGGGATTAATTGTATCTTAACAAGTCAGTCAGAGGTAGATGACTTTGTGGGTAAGACTAATCCTTTACAAACAGGACTCCAGACTTGTATACCGCAGGGCAGGTACTGACTGAATGTGTTTCACCAATACTAACTGCCCCCCCCCCACCCCCCTCTTATAGATGCCCCCACTAAAACAACTTAGTTGTGAGCCAGACAATGACAACAATGATTCATATTGAGGTATTTCCTCTAATTAACTGTTCACTAAAATAATAGTGAAATTTGAAATACCGCCTCTGGTCAAAGACCTGAAATCTCAACGAAACAAATAAACCATGATATAATTTCACTTTTCATATTTGACAGACCTTAAGAAAAGCTAACCATTATCTATATAACCTTCTCTTTCTTTTAAAGGCAGAGTCATGTATTTGAATGGTTCATTTAAAGGTTTCTGTCGAAAATAGGAGAGGAGATTGCGTGACAATATTCCATCACCATTTTTGAAATGGAAATACACAGCACATCATAATGACATTAAGACTACAAGATTCCATGAATCTCATGACTCATGCTTAGTGATATAGACCCCGGAGAGAAGAAAAAACGGAAAACATTAAAGTTGAGTCAACTCTTTGGCCATCAATGTATGAAGTTTTTCATGTACAGATTTGTAATGTATGACGGCACAGTAGAAAGTTCACTTATAAAGTAGAGCAACGCATGGTTAGAAAATAGATAATTTCAAAAGTCATAAAATTGAAATGAGAGATATCCTGATAGTAACTGGTTTTGATTGTAATTTTCTCCCCCTTGAGATCGGTACTGACCCATACTACAGAGGTTCAAAATAGATACCATGAATTAACTCTTATGACAAGTTTTTAGTAATAAAGGCAAAAATGTCACTTTGATGGGATTAATAAATGGATATGATTTACAGGCCCTGTTAGATAATTTTATGATAGAAGATAACACCCCCTTCCTTGGCAAAATACATGTACATACATTAGTAATCCTGTTCAGAATCAACAATTTCAATATTTCTTACTATCAAAGTTTTCATAAGCAAGTTTCATCTTGCATTACTGGACAATCAATTCTGCATGGTGCTGTCAATTGTGTTTTTTTAAAAGTATGTAATAGTATTTAAATATGATTTTAAAATCTTTAATATATTACTCTTACATATTTATATAATTACACCTCATAATTCCCAATATCTTGAAAAATTGAGAAAATGGATGATTCAATATCTTACAAAATCAACCCATATCTTTTAAATCATCTACCTTTCTTTTTAAATTTGTATGTCTCAAGATGTTCATATCTTCAAAAGCTAAAATCAGGTATTCTACCTTCCCATCATTTATGATTCTGTTCTGCCATACTTTAAGGTTTTATATTTTTCACAAGAATGGGCTGTAACATTTTGTTTTCTGAGGAAATTCTATGATCTCTCCACTTAGAATATAAATAATCATGTAAATTTCATCTAATGAGGATAATTTTAATTTAACAATCTTTCCCAAACAATATTTACTAACCTCTCTTTTGAGGTAGTAGTACAAGAGGTGTCGACTCGCAATCAAACTTGTGATTATCAAAGAACTGTGCTCTAATACATAGGAGTATTTTGCTCTATTTTGTTTAGTTCTTGGTATGTTGCCGTTATCAGCTTTTAGATCTGATTTGCATTAGATAATCTTTTAATTTGAACAGTGAATAAAAGTCAATGTAAGCACTCCCTGTATCCCTTGAAAACGTTCAAAAATATCTTGGTGCCTACATGTCTATCCATGAAGGAAACACAAAATGTCTGACAATAATCAAATTACCTGTATGCTCTACCTCTCCCCCTCCCTTTATCACTCCCTCTCTCTCTCTCTCTCTCTCTCTCTCTCTCTCTCTCTTTCTCTACATCCCTCCCTCTCTCACTCCTCCCACTCTCTCTCTTACACACACATACATATTCTCTCCTCTTTCTCTCTCTCTCTCTCTCTCTCTCTCTCTCTCTCCTTTTTGCTCCGTCTCTATCTCCCTCCCTCCCCCTCTCTCTCTTTCTCTCTTTCTCTCTCTCTCCCTCTCTCCCTCACCCCCTCTCTCTCTCTCTCTCGCTCCGCAAGGTGCTAAGGGACCCCCCCCCCTCTTATCCTTGCCAGAATCTACCTTCTAACCCCTTCGCATTTCCCCCTCTCTCTGCCGCAGTGTCCGGGCATTCAATGTGAGTTCAAGCCTTCCTTCATTTTTCTTTACCAACTTCCTCACCAATGGGCAACCTCCCCCATAGTTTCACTAGGCATATTCTCTCCTTTTCTTCTTCATTCTTCTATTCTAAGTTCCAAAATGTTATGTTTTTATTAACCCTTCCATGACAGGATTTTTTTCATAGAGCTATAATGATCACACTTTGATCTTCAAATTGGCAATCATTATTTTTCTTGTATTGCTACATTGTTTAGATAAAATCTAATGTCTCTGAAAATATCACACATAGGGGAGAATGTTGTCAAGAACATGGAAAACATTACAAATTTTGATTTAAAAAAAACAATGATTTTGAACCACTCAATGTATTGCCAGTTTAAGGACTTTAGAGCTTATTTTCCAAAACAAAATTCCTCGGATCAAATGCAATATAGTCATAAAACAAAAAATGGATGCAGTATGTACAACAATAAAATTGATCTTGCTCCTCATGCTGGGATCTGGCATATTCTGTAGGGGTCTGAATTAAAAGTTATCGAAATTGAGATTGAAAAATTGAAATTGAATTGAAATTGAAATTGAATTATTGAGCCAAACCACACAATATTGAATGATTGTCACAAAAGGGTTTACATACCTGTAATCCCTTACATTGAACATTCATTCACAATTAAACATGAATACAAGTTAAAGTCTTCTTTCTCTTTTATATATATATGTATATGCTACCTACTTTAAAAAATAAAGTTATTTCACAGATTATCTATCATTTTTTTTCCATACGAAATGAAGCAGCAATTGATTTCAAAGACTTAATCCTAAATATTTTGATATTGAAATGTCTTTTGATATACCCAAGCTATATATATATATATATTTTACAAGAAAATTATAACCACATGCTAACTCTTATGTTCCGTTCAGATCACAATAAAGATGGCCTGGTCCTAAAGGGAGAGCGTCTTCCTTTGTCGAGCAAGGTTCACGCTCGTCCCCGTGAACTCTCAGTTTTCAGGCTCAATCCCGAGGTCTCATATCCTCTTTTCCTCATCTTAAAACCTCTCCTTAAAGCCCTTATCTCACGCACCCCCTCCTTTTCTCAAGGTATCGATGTGCTCTGCTAATTTCCTCCATCGATCCAATCTTGCTTCCCGTCTTTTTTTATCCGTAGGATCCATCACAAGCAATATAGCATTAAACCTGCTATAGCTGAGCCATTTGTAACCATTGTTTGATTATTATCTCCTTTATTTTACACTGAAACAAAACTTGGCATTATGTTTTATAATTGATGCCATGGGGTGATGCATATTTCAAAGTTAGTTACATTTCCCCAGCTAATAACATCTTCTGTGGTGTAAATGAGAACTGGGTCTTCGTACCTTGGGGGAGGCAAACTAAACAATGCAGTGACGTAAAGCTTGTGATAATTGTTTGTCAAATTCAAAGAGGAATGAGAATGCAAGATAAACATATGCTACATGTCAGATTGTCAGTTCATGAAATTTGGAAAATTATGCAATTCTTTTTGCTTGATTATATCAGGAATGTGGTTAAAATTCAGAGGACAAATACATTTAAACCTTAAAAAGAAACGTGTATCTAATTATTGTATCTTTACATTCTATTCCCTCGTTGAAGTATAAGGGAGTTTACAGATACAATCTGCGCAAGGGGCAGATAAAGGTCATTTGTACCAAAAAGGTAAAACCCACAGAGATGAATATTGGATATATGCGCTCATGAAAGTTATGTAACATTATTCATTTATGCACCAACTGTACATTCTATGATACGCAGGTGGAAGTATTATTTTCAAGAGGGCAAACAAAAGGTATTCATGAAGCACATCTAGGACTTTGGCAGTTATTATTTTAATTATAAAGTGGAACTTCTCCATGTGTAAAAGATCTGTGGATATTTGGGGTCATTTGTACCATGTGCTATCTGTAAACTCCCTTATTCAAAAGAGTTGCAAAAGTCAAAGAAAATGAACATCCAAATTTGACAAGCTGACAATCGGAAATCAAATGGACTAAATAATACAAAAAGAATGTAATATCTGCTTAGAATCAGAAGGAAGTTTAATCTGACTCAAAGTATACAAGCTAACGCCTTTCTGGTTCTAAACCGACAATAAAACAAGGACGTGATTAAGAAATAATGTTGTCTTGTACAGTTTTCTGATGTCTGCAGTCTGCACAAACACGATTCAATTCTTCTTGAAGAAATGTATAGTATATTCCAATCTCTGAAGATTTCTAACTGAAGCCAATCTATATGAAATACCGATATCCCTGGGGTGAATGAAGCAGTATGAAATGTATGCCAATGTTTTCTATGATTCATAACAGAAACAAATCACCCACTATAGCAACAATCCCTAGCTTTAGTCACTCTCCTTGAATTTCTCCTTGAGGAAAATCAACTAGCATTTGTCATCTTGGCATGTAGCTCACACAACAAAGTGCAGCCGAGAATAAAGGGGTAGTATAGACATTGAGTTACAATGTAGATTGGAACATTGGTTTAAATTATAGCGTATAAGTACATGTCGAGGTATAAGGGGAAATTAGTTCAACCAAAAGCAGAGGCAGAGTTAACAAGTGGCCTGACAGTAATAGTAGAGATAGACACACATATAGTAATAGTTGTTAAAAAAAACGTAGAAAGTACAAATCATATCGTAGGAGCGGGAGTAGTCTTACAGGTAAAAAACATCTGAAGTAGAAGAAACATAATATGTAAAGGTAGAAGAAGTAAAAGTAGAAGTAGCAGAAGATGTAGAATTAGAAGAAATTGAAGTAGCAGAAGATCTCAAGAGTATTTGAAGTAGAAGTAATGGAAGATGTAGAAGTAGTAGAAGTAGTAGAAGTAGCAGCAGTTGTAGAAGTAGTAGAAGTAGCAGAAGTTGCTGAAGTAGTAGAAGTTGTAGAAGTAGTATAGGTAGCAGCAGTTGTAGAAGTAGTAGAAGTAGCAGCAGTTGTAGAAGTAGAAATAGTAGAAGATGTAGAAGTAGTAGAAATATCAATAGAGGTGGAAACTACAAGTACAAACAGTACTTAGCACATATACATGGGGCAACAGTGGTAGATGATGTCATCTTTAAAAAAAAGGGCAAGCATTGATGGCAAGTATTAGTTGCAAGTGGAAGAGAGTAGCAGATTTAGAATAAGAGATGCATTTTCTGGTGCCATCCTTTTTGCAAGCTGGTGATCAAAGGCTGAGTAACTTAAAGAATATACGAACAAGTGAGAACTTGAATAATTTTTCTTTAGACTTGTTTCAAAGATCATTCCAGAGTGCTGTCTTATGCAACATTGGTGTATTTGATATATGCTTTCAATAGAAGAGGATGTTGCTCAACTTTACCACTACAACTAACTGCCAGGCATGTTCTTCATCACATTACAGACATTTACCTACTTTTGTCTGCTAAAAAACAGACAGGTATTACCATACACTCTTGCAGATAAAGTTTGAATATTCTTTCTTACCTCTTTTCATGAGGTGATTGCGACATTAATGATTTATTCTTGGTAGTTAAAGTAGTTATCTTCTTAGATCGGTCATAGAAATTGATCAGTAAAGTTCTAAGAAAATATTAAACGTTATCTATTAACGAGGAACCATATTGTCGCAATCCTTTCATGAAAAAATGTAAGCAAAATTTATTCCAACTTAATGAGCCACAGTGTATATAATTTTACATACACCTGTAAAACTATGGCTCTCAGTAGACATATTGGTAATTTGGTAAGACTTGAGCATTACGCTAGACAAGACAAAACTCACCTGTAAAATTCTCCTCTGGCATGTGCGGTGTTTGTAGTACTTGTACACTCCAAAATTATACACTCTCTTCTCCTGGAAGGCATTGCTGACCTCTGCGATGGTCCTTGCCTCCGTCTCCGCCGACGCCACGATGCCTAGCAACCGGGAGTAGTGGACTGCATCATCGATGGATATCCTTCCAGTCTAATCGAACAGAATCAAAATGAGATGTTGAGAAAGAGAAACATTTACCGTTGTAATCTAGTGATTGAATTGCTGTGTGGGCTAAGATGTGAGGGGGACCAGTAATCGAATGGCAAGAAAGAGAAGAAAAGAAGACAAGGAGGGATTAAAAGTAGAGAGGAGACAGGTAAAGAGAATAAGAAATGAAGATGCTACACCCCTTGCCATACCCTACTGTAATCAATGTGCCTCCTTCTACCCAAGATTTGAAAGCTCTCACAATGTCTGAACTCATGCTACAGGACTGAAGGCAAGCATATTACCTATAGGGAATGGTGAATAGATACCCCCCCC
>BEXV01000352.1:45681-77427 GCA_003118195.1 Hemicentrotus pulcherrimus | reverse complement strand
GGGGGGGGGGGGGAGGCCAGGAAACAGTGCAACAAACTTCTCAAATGATGAATGGGTTATTTAATGAAATTTTGTATTGACAGCATCTTTTCTTGCTATGCTATGTGAAGAAAGTGATAAGAATGTTAGTATTGGAGTACGATTAGAATGAGTAATAAGTAATTTAGGCCACATAAATACATGGCTAATGATATTTGCTGTGAAGTGAATTTATGAGTATGATAGATATTGATCCAATACCCACCAATTTTTCTTTTACAAAAAGTAACTATTGTGCAATAATAACCATTTTAACTTTTAACACTCTCATGTCAATGTACATTACACCTCACCAACATAGGTCAAATGTATCAATTAATTCTTCTTCTGGCCGGAGTAATGACTATGTTTATGGTCAATCATGTCAAAGGCACTAGCCACATGAACTGACCGTTATCATGACACTACTGGCAAATTTCTCTTTTAATTAACACATTAAATGATTGTTTAAGTGAATATTTACAAAACACCTTCAATGTAGTTTAAATTGACTTTTTTATGCACCATTCAACCACTCAATGTTTACTTCAAAGATTCAATAATACAGCATACTTTTCATCACAGATATTTAAAGTAACCAGTTTGGGATTTGTATCAATGTACATTAATTGGTTCTACACTTTTCTTTTCTTTGTTCATAAAAACTTTGTTTAAAAATAGTTTATCCAAGCACATGCAAACAGAGTCTTATCCCCTCCCCCATCTCAACTTCAACTAGATTTTATGTAGCATCACAGCCATTTGGTTCCTTCCCAGTATGACATCATAAATTTCAAGCCCACATGAATTTATAAAAATAAATATGCTCGGATCAACTTCCCAATCTCCAACCACAGGACCATTGTGATCGAAGTAAAACTACATCATCCTACGTCGGTGGAACAACCTCTCGATTGCTTTGCGAGGGATTCAGCAAGTCCAGAGCTTTTAAAAAAATGTACCTGCGCCCCAACAGAGTTTTACACCCACTGGGATATGTCAAGGGTTTTTGGGTGTGAACTACTGATTGAAGATTAACAAGGATCTTTTTAATGAGCTAATGTAATCTGTGCTCTAGAAATGAGGGCCTTGGAAGAATACACCTTGCATTTAAACAGTGCATTACATAGTACAGTACATTAAATAGTGCAATATCATATATGCAGGAACACCTTTCAAGGTGACAGAGCTAGGTAATGACATGGTTGATTTTTAGATAGTATAACACAAAACACTCTTAGCAAAATGATATACCTGTACATGCAGAGAAAGGTTAAGTTTTGTGTTCAATATTTCTCTGAATATAAAAAGTGACTACTCAGTATGCATGCAAATGAGAACACATTTCAAAGTGAGATATACACATTAACAAACTGGCGCTTTACTAACAATTTCTTGCATAGCTGGTCATCAATGTTTATTTTCCACTTGTAGAATGAATGCCAGTTTTCTTAATTTAAGGGAATCTTCTAATAAGTTTATTTGTATATTAATTTAAAAAAAAGAAATTCAAGCTATCTTTCCTTCATTATTAAAGTTAAGCAGCAATCAGACAAAACCTTGTAATTTCTCTCTTTATCTCCCCCACCCACTCTCTCTATCTTTTTCTCCCTCCCCCTCTCTCTCTCCTTTTCTATTTATCTATATTTTTCTTTCCTCATCTCTCTCCCTCTCTCTCTCTCTCTTTCTTCCTTTCACTTGACCAGCACAACAACATGATAATAATAAAGGAGTAAAAAATCAACTTGAAGACCCTTTCTCTTACCCAAGATGCAATCCTACTGTTCCCATTACTACCCGGCACTTCTTCCGGTGCCATGACAAATGAAGTGATTCCAACTTAATGTCCGAGCACGGGAGCAACCATTACCATCGACCCGTCAATCAACCACCATCGATACAAAATGATCCGATCCTATATGAAACAATCCGATCCCCCCAAATCAAAACTGATATCCAACTGATATTGAGAGCCCGAGTGACACACGTTCAGGAAATAATTGCAACCTGGCTCACAAATATTGGCTCAACAATCCTGTTTATATGCACCCATCCCTAATCGGCAATCCAAATCCAGAGATATTTCTGGGGATGCGTCCTCACGTGTGTCATCCTCTGCAGAATTATCTACATTAACCGGCTCAGCAGCACCCCGAGAGGCGTTTTCTAAAGCGTTTTTTTTTTAAACAGATCCTTTGCAGAAGAGGTCTTATCAGAGATCAACAACCCCCGCACATCACAAGGGCAAGCAACGACAGATGCTATTCGCTTAATTACAACTTTTTAGCACAAACTACGCCAAGCGATCGCTATCTCTTCCTTTCTTCATAAGGAAGACTTTCCGAAGGTTTACGCAGAATTATGCATTGTTGATCAACTGGCAATTAGAAGTGTATCATCTTACATTCAGACATTGCAGTGACTAATGTTGTTTGATACACAAGACATCTGCCCTATGTTTGCCCTTTAACATACAAGACATAAGAACTACTGATGGCATTTTCCAGAAATTTTTCCATAATTTCTCAAGGTTAAAGCATCTTAAGACTTCATTTGCCAATTAGCTACCAGGACTCTAGCAACTTCCTTCTAAAGCTATTATGTAACAAAATTAATAATTTAGGTGTTTGCAGGTCAACAGTTTGGTTACTAAGCTGACGATGTCAATGGTCATCCTTTAATTATAGGCAGTTGAAGATATCAAAGTATTGCAGATATCACATTGTTTTCTTAAGTTTATTGATAAGTTCTACTGATATTATGATTGAATTGTTATGAAACAAATAGTGGCATGTTGTTATGGTTAAAGGTAGTGGAGGTATCATCAGGGCTTTTGTACAACACTTGTCCTGGCGACAATTGCACTGTGGTAAATTTCCTACATTAACCATATGTCTAGCTTCGACCTGAGATCAACCACTATACCTAAACCAAACCCTGTGTCTTTGGCGAAATAAACAACAGAAAACAGATAAAAGTCTTACTCCTTTCCTGACGTGGGGGAAGGGTGGAGGGGGTCATACCTCAGGGGTGTGACATGGGACCTATCATATTCAGACATTTTGAGATCTGGAGCACTTATTAAAGCAATTAAGAAATGTTATCATGATTACACAAAATACGTGAATACTGCTAACTAAGGTTTTATGAACAGCAGTATTCATGTAAGGAAAAACTACTCAGTTTGTAGTTTGATTATTTCAAACGTAGCTGCCATAAGGTGCTTTTATTTGGGATCACACAAGAGTCCAACAACAGTGAGCATTTCAAGAGGATCTAAAACCAAAAATTAACCTTTATTTTCACCAGTAATTTCACATATATTTTTGGAGTTGGCAGGGCAGGAAACTAATTAACCTGGTTGAGGTATTACAGGGACTTACAGACCTAGTTGTATACATGTATCTGAGCAAAAGTCAAATATGAAAACTTGGCAAATCAATACAATGTATTTGGGTGGAATATCTGATACACCAGAAAATCCAATATGTTTCATTTATTCTCTCACAGAGTCCTACAAGAATTCTATTAGATTGAAATGATCAAAAATGAATTTTAGGATATTGAGGTGTAATGTCACTTCTTTTGTGGTTTGAACTTAAGAAATCATGTGGCTCCATATATTTGAATACAAGTCATGTATACTTTATTGAGCCATGTACAATTCAATTCGAATTTCATCGTTTATAATCCCCCAAATAGGATCGTTCTCTTTTTTCTTTCATATCAACGGATAACAAAATTCAAAATTATAGTGTAACAAAGACAATTCAGGGCAAATGTCAAAATAACAATTATCAGGAATGACAAATATTACACACACTTTGAAACAATAATCCCTTTTCCCCCCCCCCCCCCTGAAATAAGGGGAGAATGGAGCGACAACAGAAGCAGGACTTTTTTTTTGTAAAGAAGAAACCTTGAAGTTACTGGCTCATGGCAATATATTTTCAGGAGTGTCAATCAAAAGAGCTGACAAATTTGTCCACAGGTAGGGTATATACCTGCAGAGAAAATCCCCCGGCATGGAATAAAAACCATCATTATTTTGTCGTCAACACGCTGCCCTGCCCTTATTGTATGGCAGTTTGAACCTGTTATCCTAGAATGTACATAGGAAACTTCAATTATCATATCTATCTACTGCTGACTCACTCCCTGGCACAACAACAAAAGCCAGGTTTACTGGGAATCAAAGAGTGTTCACACTCTACCTTCATCACGTTTCAACATACTAGAAATGACATCTCTCTGGGATCTAATAGCTCAGTGAGGTAATATCATATTGGTATTCATTCAACAGGCAGTTCCAAATTTCCAATTGATCTAAACTCAAGTCCAAGGAATGGTATTTAGGAGAATGGACAAAGATGATTAAATTCAAAGGATCAAATTGAAGTCTAAGAAACACAGAAAGTTTGAGAAGATGCCAGGTTCCCAAAGAAGCAGATGAAGATTGTTCTAACTGAATCTTTATCATGTTTCCAAAGAACAATGGAGGCCAGATTCACTTGGAATTGAACAAAGATTGCTCACACAACCACCTAATTCTAAATCATGTTTCAAGAGAACAGATATGTGACTTGAAGCTATAGATTCTCAGTGGATTCCTCCATTTCCACAATTGTTACCTTTAAAAAGAAAAAAGCATAGTTCACAGCAAAATTTATACTTTCTCTTTTCAAATTCAATCAAAGATTTGCAACATGCATTACATACATTTGTGATTGATTTCTTGTCATGATTGTTAAAATTGATTGTTCTGTTGGAAATGAAAATAAAACTGAAACTGAAACTGATTTTCTAAGACAATGTAATAGTCATCTAAATCTCAGGTTTTGAATTCAAAAGTAAAAACTTAAGTTAGGTAGGGAAAATCTGTCAAACAGGCCACATTCACTGGGTATCAAACAGAGACTGTTCACACTATTTCATCATTACGTTTAGATGGATGAGAATCGTGATGAAGATCACTCTAACTCTATCTTCATCCAGTTTCCTAGGACCATGAAAATGTTAAAATCAGAACCTAGGTTCCCTGGGAATCAACATGTTTTTTTCATTACCCCAAAAGCAGGCCCTCCCTTCATTCAACTAATTCAAGATCCGTAAAACAAAAACAATTAGTGAAAAAAGTTCAAGTGTCATAAAAAGGCATTTCATCCAGGCACGAGTTCTTTCTATAAGGTTAAATAGAACAAAAATTATTCAAATACAGTCTAAGATGCAAGTACAAAGTATCCCAATAAGGAGATATGAATAAACTGGGTCTGGAAAGTAATCTTTCTATGTGGATAGTACAGAAAATGATTTTTGACAATCAATGAAAAATGCAAATAAGTTAGAGCTGCTATATGGAGTGTAGATTGGCAATTTATTTGTTAACTCCATCTACATGTACGTTTTTTTTTGGACAACTGCACGTAAACGAATGGACTTGATTAACGGTAGTCAGCGACTTAATCTCTACATGGTCAGCCGGCTAGCATTCGGGGGAAAACTGACCAAAGTTCTCCTCATGCTTCGGTTTTGCGTGTGTTGCACACACATGATCACTGCAGTCGCATCGTCTGTAGGCGTATTATATCCAATTGGCCCCCGTAAAACTTGGTCAACAACTTTGTGCCCGAAACTGTGCAGTTTTAGCCATTTTGTTGTGGTCCTATTCTATGTGTCACATCTATGAGGCATGCAACAACACACACATCGCCCCCTACCAAACAGGTGACTGTTGCCTGAGTCATGGAAGTGTTTTAAAGGGAAGTATCACCTTTCATTAGCATAAACTAGGTTAATGAAGTGTTTTCTGCAACTCATCTGACAGCATGCCATACCTGTCAGTCATGAGGAGAGTGACAGAGAGGCATGTTACCATGACGTTTCTCATCTTACTCAAAAGACATTTTCCCGTACTAGCAGCAATGTTTTGCCACATATACAATGTCAATCTTTTGGAGACTCTTTAACATTATTTTATCCATGCATTTTGTTTTGTTGAGACTATATTCAAGAATATTTTTCCATTTTAAAGTCTCAACCCCTATTTAGTATACCACCCATAAATCAACAAATTTATCTCACTGTGCACACACACACAAAAATTCTTTCTGATAAACATTTTTGATACACTAAAATAATGGGATTCACATCTATGCATTCATTTTACAGTTCAACATTATGATTATAATAAAATAATAGTGGGTCCTTGTTGGTGCTCAGGTCTGTCAGATTTGACGCTCCTGGGACCTGTTTCACAAAGCATTGTTTTCAATGACAAATGACAAAAATGAGAGACAAATCTGCTGATAACTTATCAGAAGCTAGGATTTCACTAGCTTATCACAAATTTGCCACTGATGACAAGTTTTGTGAAATGGGGCCCTGTTGGTCCATAAATTAATATTTATAATAATAATAATAAGCAACAACATAGTTTTTTGGATGAAAAAATTGAATATTTTGTGTTCTCAATACCCCTATGCCCTTTCACAACATAGGGCCGTAAGCACTCATGCAGAAATTCATAGTCTGAACTGCAATTTCATGTCCTCCATCCTGATCTCAAACTTTCAATTTCCTGAAAAATTAGTTGGTAATTTGCTCAAAAAGAATCTAATTTTGACTTGCTGCAAGCCCCAAGGAAAAGGCTTTGAAAGAGATAACATCCTGCTCATAAAGTTTGCAATTTTGTTGGTCTGGCATTGCTTTCCTTTATTGGTATCAATTCGGTTCTGCGAAAAGATTGCAACACGTTTTAACAGATCTGAAATAGATATCACTTCTAGAAGAAACGAATAGTTCAAGTAGAATTCTTTAAATCTAGAATTATTGATAGGAGTAGCATTACGTACACTGGAGAAAAAAGAAGCATTTATTACATTTCAATCTATGATCCATCAAATATACCTAATGTACCTCACTTGCAAAAAGATTCTATTTAACCAGAAACTTGTTAAATGTCAAATAACTACTGTTCACAGACACAAGCCAATGGCCTGGTCTAAATAACTCTATGAATATAATTGTTCAATTAGGCATACACCACCGTCAAGAAAAAAAAAGTGTTCACCAAAATAATACTTCATTTAAACACATCTAAGTTAGATATGAAAATAATACAGTAAGATCATGGATACTCATATTTTCTTTTGACTTCTAGTTTATAAGCCCATGTTTTTCCAACAATGAAATAATTAGAAAAACTTTTGTTGACAAGTAATTCTGTTAGACTACAGGAGTGTAAAAATTATGTGCATTCTATACCTACATGTAGTACCCAATGCTGCTCTACAGAGGTAACTATTGTGGAAACCATTTTCTTTAACTTAGCCCTGCTTTCCCTCTCATGATGATGTCAGAGCTACTAAGGTGCAATGTTAGTCAGAGGCAAGTTTGAAGACAAAGGTGAAGGTTTGAAGTGTATTCTTTATTGGAACTGTTGGGAAAATATTGTTTTGATTTCCAGGTTGTGTTCTTCACTTTGATTCATGAGGTAATTATAGTGCTGGAGAAAACTTTTTCTCAAGTACATGATCCTGTCCTCTTGTCGTGATAACACAGCTATTAATGTGAAATATTAGCGTTGCGTTTGAAGACTATGGTTGAAGATTTAAAGTGCATTCTTTATTGGAAGGAACTGTATGAAATTATATTTGTTATGGTATCTAGCTTACAACAGGTGTTAAACTATCAAGGAAAGCACTTAAAAACCCTCAGGTTTTTCCTGAAAGATTATTCCTGTCTCTTTAAGATGCCAGAACTTTTTAAAGAACAATGATAGCCTATATTAAAGATTTATATCATTGGGGATCTAAAAGTGTATTATTTTTGGGAAATGTTGGAACACGTCCACTGTTTTATTTCTGGCTGCATTGTCCTAAATTGTTATTTGGGAGTAAACACAGCCACTGGGGGAAACACTTTTCCAAGAATTTTACTGTCCACTTGCCAGCATGATGCAAGATCCACCAAAGACTTTGTTAGCCTTTGGGAAGTTTGAAAAATTGTTTGAAGATTTAACATATTGTCTTGATAACTGATTTATGGCTTCAGTTCTCTCCCCCCCCTCAATGATTTGAGGGAAATTACTTTGAGGGGAAACCCTTTTCCTTAGAGTTTATTTGTGTCTCCCAACTGTGTCTCCCAACTATGTCAGAACTGTTAAAGGACAACGCGAGCCTACGGAGGGAGTTTGGACGTTTAAAGATTTAATGTGTCTTCTTCATCTAACTAGAATTGTTTTGATGTCATGCTAAAGACCAATGTTGTTCTATACAGGAAAGCACTGGGGAAACCCTTCTCTTCAGAATTTATTCCCGTCCCCTGAATATGTCAGAACTATTAAAGGACAGCGCAAACCTACGGAGGGAGTTTGGAGGTTTCTGAGTGACTCAGACGAGGGTAGAGGAAGCCAGCTCATCCAAACTTCCTGGGGACCGTGGAGTTCATGTATCCCCGTGGTTTGACATTTTCTCCCTAGTGGTGGTGTAAGGTAACAATGGATGCACTCCCATTAGCCCAAATGAGCTCGAGTTTGAGATATAAGACTGATCAATGCTTCTTGAGACAATTATTAGCCAAAATTTGAGGTTTACCCCGTCCCCCTTAGCCCAATTTAAGCAAGGCACAATTACTCAAAGAATTATCTTGAGCGTCTTCAGAGCATATTTTGTGTTCAAATCCACAAATACATTATCTTCTACCAGGCCTGTTAACAAAGAGTCAATGCCCTTGTGCATCTTCATTGCTAAATTAGCCTCCTAATTAGCCAGATAGTGCAAAATTTTGCAGACATGACCAACTTTGCTTGGGATATCTTGAGCTAATATCTCAAAATAATATCTCAAGTATGCAACTTGATTAGCATGCTATTTGCAGTGTTTCGATGTGAATTAGCTTGACATAGTGGTGACCAAGTTAATTTTCCTATCTTCGAACTATAGTGGGCTGTTTTAAAACCTGAAGCTAACAGACTAATGAAAGCTGGCTTGTGTTGCAAGGTAACAATGGTCTGGAGTAGAAAATGTTCCAGTTATGGATACGGTCGCCTCAACCCAGGAGGAGTGAGCTGACATTCCGTACGATGATTCAGTTTCCTATCAATCTGATGTAACCAGCCGAGAAGTCAGTGTTCTTGTTTAAGAGCAGGGGATAAACTTAGCTCTTAAACAGTGGTAAAAAGAAGTCTATGGACACAGGGAAGATAGTAATGGTGTTCAAATTGAATCATGAAAAATAAATTTTGGAGCACAAAAACATTATTTACAATGAATCAAATTTCTCATACCCGGTATACAAGATTATTATTAACCAATGTTTGGTAAATACTGCAGTAATATTATATCTACAAAGGAAAATGTCTTTGTGCTCTTCCTTTTTACAAGTATCTATGCATGAACTGATGCATATTAAATTTAGATCCTCTTATGAACTAAAATATCTTTAAAACTTTATCTTTGTTGAAATATAACATCACTTATCCAGTATTCACTAATTAAATATTGCCACGAATAGCCTCTGAATTACCACAACTATGTTCTTGAAGTGCCTTGCCAAATACTGTTTTTAAAAAAGACACCTCTTTATCTCAATACTGTTGTTGGTTTATAAACGCTCTGAGCTTGTCGGCCAGGAGCATGATTTGGTCTAGTGGTGTAGCTAGCAATCAGCCCGGCTATAAGATGGTGGAGACTGAAGCACTGTTCCTGCCCGCTGCCACCGGCTTCCTGGGGATCTCTGGGTTGCCATGGCAACCGTCAACTTCACTTCTCCTTGATGGCAGGAGGTTATGGTTGGGGAGCAGGAAGCCGCAGCTGGGGGAGGAGGGAGATGGGGTTCATGTGGCCCTCTCACAGAACATACGTTCGGCTCTCTCTCTTTCTGTTTCTCTCTTCCCCTATGTTTAACATTGGTTGTTCAAGAAACATGGTTGCTCTCTGTAAACATAAAACACTCCTGTATCAGGGAAACTTTAATCAAGAAGATGCATACATGTTCAGCTTCCAGCCCAGCCCCCCCCCCCTTCTAACATGGCTGCTATGAGTGGAGTGGACATCTTCTGTATCAGAGAAATTTTTAATAAAGAACATTCATACAGACTCAATCGTACGTATATATTCCACTTATTCACTCAAACACCATTCTAGATGTCAGTCTAACTTTTTCTTTGCTAGACTTTTTGATCAAGCTTTCGCCCAGCATTTTNTTTTTTTTTTTTTTTTGGAATATGAGTATATATATCTGTAGACAAAAGAAGGGAGATATACTACTTTGGACCTGTGATCACACATATATGCTTTAAATGGTCCACATACAATGAGTGATTTCAAGTTGGGTGTTAGTGTTAGTGTTAGTGTTAAGAGCAGTCAAGAGCTCTTAAATCGAGCGAACATTTTGCTGATGAAATTAAGAACCCGATACCGATATCAAAATCGATAGCTTAACACAAGCTGTGACGTCACCACATACTTGATTTCACGACGACGATTTGAAAATAGTACATCAAAACTAAAGATATCATGAAAAGTACTGAATAAATTTACACCTATTTCTCTGGTCTTATAAAATAACTCATTTTACACAAACGAATATATGAATTACCTGTTTCACATATTTTTATTTGATCGTCAGACAATAAATTGGCGTCGATCGTGCGTTGACTGTGTGCGGGGACAACACTAACACCGAACTGGAAATCAACATTTGCTTAATCCCTAGGGGCTAGTGTTAGTGAATATGTCATTTGTACGTGAAATATTAACACCAGCCACAAAGGTCGGTTCAGCAGACTACAATTTTGCAAAATCGATAACACTAACTACCGGAAGTTGAGTATATTCAGAGGTCAAAGCCTTAACACCAGCTGATTTCCATTTCGGTGTTTGGGCTGGTGTTAGTGTTTATTAAACACTAACACCAGCCTTAAACACCCAACTTGAAATCACTCAATGTACATATTTTGTGATTTTGTCTTATAATGCATATAGTCTTCTCTTCACAACACAATACTACTTGATTTGAAAAATAATTTTAGGACTTTTTTGGTAGGCCTGTTTCAGAATCTTTTGCACAATATTTTATTGTATACATTTCTGGCGTGGAAATAAATCTGTTTACAAGTCACATCAAAAGGACGATGATGTTCATCTTTACCATCTTCACCATCACCACATAATTTATAAACTGTAAGGGATACCAAAGAAAGCCTTTAAAACGTATTTTACACAATACAAAAAGTAAATGCACAAACTTCCATGCAGTGTGTTAAAACCAATATTAGCTTATAGCATTATGAGTTCATCATCATGAAAGGACTCTATCAAGTAACAAAAAAAAAAAAAACATCAAGAAAAGAAAAGTAAGGAGTGATCATAAAAGCCACACACTGCATGACAGTACACTCTAAGCAGATCCACTCATTGCCAAGTGCCTTCTGACACCCTTTTTTATCATTGCCTCACCCCTCCCCCCTTTCAGACAGGATGATATTTATACAAAACTATATAAAGTTAAATTGGACAGAATCATTGAGTAGCAAAAGGAGGCATACAAACTTGATAACATCATTGTATAAAGAAGCATCTTATAGGAAACTGGTTTTATAGAAGTCGGTTAACACGACAGGTTGCCAATCACCAGGTGTACTCACGATAAGCCCCGTCTTGTTATACGATATTTCCTACGATACAAAACTCAGATGAGAATGGGCCCGGATTCTTTATCGAGTTTTTGTACGAAACGATGCTTCTACATGCAAATCGTCACATGACATTTGTTATATGATGTTTCTTTGTTATAAGATGTTTCATAATACAATGTTTAGGCTAGAAAAAACATTACTTGTCACATACCTATAGATATAGTTATGTGTAGCTATACCATATATTTTGGTGGTCTGAGTGAGAGCTAAAGTCTTTCCTAAGACGAGAAATAAAGAACTATGAAACCCAAAGCCGCAAACCCTCCAAGGTCTTGGCTAATTAGTGCTTTGATTTGAACTCTCAGGCAGAGATGAGTAATAGAACCGACGCTGGTTTATCATCATCCACGGACATTCCAGCCTGCCTGCATGCTGGGATATCAAATTGGCAACGCTCTTTTCTTGCTTCTTTGAGACTAATAGTCCCTGTATTGAGACACATGTACATTGGCTTACATGCATGTCTAACGAATGACATTATCAGGAATATCCCTCCCAAATGCATGTAAATTTAAAGCCTCTCCTAATTTCTTTTGCTGATGGTAGAATACGTACCGGTAGACATTTTGAAATGATTTTTACCTCTGTATTTCAACTCAAGTGATATCCCCTGACCCACCTTATTTTTACTTTTGAAATTTTTTTTTTTTAAAGGTATATAAATATATATATCAATATGATTCGTTATTCTATTTTACGACACTTTTCTTCGGAATATGAATAAAAATTACTGGATAAATCTCCCAATCAAATTAAAATTTTCTTTAACATCCTACATGAGGGACTTTCATTTTAAGGGGCAAATTCCTGGATGACTGTTTTGACAAATGGAAGGTAACAATGTATGAAAATCGATGATAAAAATGATATTTCATTTCTTCTCAGTACAAGTGAGAAAAACACCAATAGTACATGCTTCCTTTTGACCACCATATGGGACATCTCAATTAAATGTTGATCAGTAATGTTTAGCAGTAATAAGAGAAGGGTGGGGAAATTCCCTTAAGGCAAAATCATGGAAGTGACAATCATAGCTTGATTATAGGCGTGGCATTTCATTGCAGAATTAACACACGACCCGACAAACTATTAGTTATCTTTCAATTTTCTACGTTCATTTTACTGTTGATGTTCATATAAATTTCACAGACCTGGTAAAACCATCTGATGGTACAAAGGACCAGGGTAAGAGTTGAAAAATTATTTTAACTTCTTATTAGTTATTACCATAATTAACGGTGTATAAACCGCCCTCGTGTATTAACCGCACCCCTCTTTTCCTTTTTTTTTTTATATTGCACATTTTACACAAACTTAAATTATTCAGGTACATAACTTTTGTACACCACCTATCATAGTGTGTAAACATTTGTTTTACAATCAGCTAATGACAATAAAGTGTTTGTTTTTTAAATACTTTTCATTGTTATTTTCAGGCTCTACAATAACTTTTTATCTGAGTTTTAAAGTGAATGTTTGTGAGTGTATGTTAATTTATGATAGTGCCTTTGACAATAGCATGACATGATTTTAGACATGAACAACCATTCTAAACACAGTTTAGATGGAAACCACTACTTTTAACATATTCATACCAAATTGTAAGATACACTGCTTCGTACCTGAATGGCTGAGTAGCATTTATAAACTCATTTTCCCTCTCTTGCCCCTTAAGGTTCAGTATTTAGGTCATGGTGTTTTAAAAACATGCCCACTTTTGATATGGCACCCAACCCACTTTAATGTTTGATTTCATATTTTTCAGAAATATCTTTATGTAGGGCAATCGCTTTATATAGATTAGGTTAGCATTCATGTTAGGATATGCAAAGTCATTATACATGTTATAAAGGTTGAATACCTTACACATAAATGTCTACATCAGCATTTTTGTTAGTTAGTTCATTGGTTACACCCTTTAAAATAAGGCATTATTTAGAACAAACTTGGTTCAGTAAAGAAAAGGGGCAGACTTTGTGGTTAGAGAAATAAGAAAGGAAGTATGATATATGAAAAGGATAAAATAAATGTAGGATCTGTATTGTACATCATTATAATTATTCAATGATGTGAATAATCATTGCTGAATTTTAAAAAATCACACAAAACTTTCTTAAACCCATCGCAATCAGAACCGGGTAGTTAATCTACGAAGTCTAAAGGAATTGGAAAATTCAGGATATCGGTACTTGGATCACTGTGCATCCCTTTCGAATAAGAAATTCACACAAAATGTCAATGTGAAAAGTGACATTTCAACCAAGAAATATAAAAACAGTCCCAAAATTAGTAAGAAAAGAACCATTAGGAACATGGCACATTAACATGAGATGTATGTACTAAACTCACATAGCATTAAACAGGATATTGAAATTCCCCTCAGTTTTATCACTAATATTCAGACAGCCCTGTGGCGCAAATTACTTTCTTACTATCCCTGTTTGCTCTGCAAAACTTATCTCATAAACAAGCACATGAGTGACAGTGATACAGTATAACATAGATCAAAGGATATATTACATATTTGTCAAAGATACAGAAAAATTGATAAAGAAAATATGTTTGTTTTTCCTGTTTCATTCCCCATATATACTTCTCTTTTGTTACATTCATACCAAACAGAGAGAAAACAACATTGAACTACATCATTATGATTCTTTTCATCAAAAGTAGACTGTGGCATACATGTTTAACAATTCTAAGAGACATAAATACAAAGATATTTCTTCTCATAACTATATTGATGCAGAACTGCATGTGCATTTTATTATGCATAACAGTATTCATATCCTTACCAAGTTTTTCTATTTTTTTAAGTATGTGAACATTTATTTGCCCGATTTAAAGCTTACATTTAAAAGTATTCAACAAAGGCCCTACTTCAACCAGTCCATCTTTCACTTTTAGTTACAAAAAACACAAAAACATCAGATTTACAAGGGGTATGAATAATTCAGTTTTTAACTGTACCTATAAAAATATGCAATAATACAAATATATTTTTAAATGTTATCTGACAGGACCACTATCATGCTAAAGATATTTACTTACTTTCCTTAATTTCTCTAAACTATACATTCTTCTTTTTCTCTTTTATTTTTCTTCATTCCTATTCCTAAGCATTTGGCTGATTATGAGGATGAATGAGGAATGAAAAAGACTTGAAAGACTAAAAACTTAATAGACCAAAACAGGCCTCTCCAACATTCATGCATTGTAATGCACAGGTGTTGGTGAGTAAGTATTAATAATCATAAAACTTGTTTAAATGTGATGAACAGGGGCCTGTACTTTACAATGTTAAACTCATACTTGGGATGCCAATGACATTCAACTTTCAAGAGGCTTGCTCAAGGCACAACCAAATTAACATATTCAAGAAATTGTCATTTTATGACTATACTCTTTAAAGCCACACTTTCCTACTTGGAGCTACTTGCTCCCTCTATACAGAAAACAATACCTAATCAGTGGCCATTGGTCCCCTATAATCCTCTTTTTCTTATGTTAATCGAGAGCTGGGTTGATGAGATAACCACCTGTCCAGTGACCTTGCAGTGTAGTCTAATCCCTCCTATAAACTAGTACAGATAAGCTTTAAAATTCAATATTTGATGGTTCAAACCAGAAATTTATTTAGTTTAATTTACTGAAAAGCTCTCTCTCTCTCTCTCTCTCTCTCTCTCTCTCTCTCTTGCTCTCTCTCTCTCTCTTGCTCGCTCTCTCTCTCTCTCTCTCTTTCTCTTTCTATCTCTTACACTTTGATTCTCTCCCCTCCCTTTCATATTATTTCTTAAACACACTATCTCTCCTCTTCCTCTTTCTCTATTGCTCCTTGATCTCTTCCTCCTTTATTGATCCCTATCCATTTAAGTTTCCATCTATATACTTTGTCTCTGTTTATGTTTTCCTTTCATCCCCTCTTTAAGTCTTACTATATGATGTGTTGTCAGTCTCTATCTTGTCTCTCATTCTCTCTCTACATTACAAACTCTATTTATGTGACAATAGTCCTAATACTAACAAATACATCTACACTAACAAATCTTATCTTGATTCTACAAAATATATCACTCAATTTCCAAATTTTTTTTTGAAGAAACAACTTTTGCTTTCAGAAAGCCTGTAAGTGCCTTCTTCTATATTAGCACACGTATATATCTGGACCTACAAAATCGCACCAACTGCAATGTATCTGCAATAAACTATGATCATGCATCATTTTCAGCAGTACTATGTCGTCATTTCCTCTTCTCAAACGAGTGACTTATAAATTCAGCAATCTGACTGAAAGCCAGAGAAATAAATTGACAAGCCACATACATTGGGATGAGCAGACTGAATATTGGAATGTCAGTGATTGTCACATGCTCCCTCTACTGTTATGCAATCACAGTAATTAGCTAATGAACACTGCAGCATGCCTTGTATCTTTAGATAGTTCAGGGTCCGCACAGTAACTGAAACTTTTTCAAACAATATCAAAAGTGCCTCCTAGAGTTTATTATACAGACTATAATTAATCTGTAAACACAATTCGTCCTTTTTAAAAAGAAGCAAACCTGCAGAAACTTGGTCTACAATGCAGAATATACTCTAATCCTATATATCATCTGTCAAGAGCCAGAAGTGGAATTCAATTAATCTTTAAAAAGAACAGACTTCACCCAAAATTGTATTTGGAATCATTCACAACAAACATTGCTTTTAAAATAAGGATCAACAAATAAATCAGCTTTACCTGACAAGAAAATGATTGAAGTTTGCTTACTTATAAATAGTTGATTTGTTAGTTTTACCTGACTGCTAAAAAAGCATGTGTATGCTTGTAAGTAAGCAACCAGAGGACCAATTGCTTTAGGTCCTCTCTGAGGGACTTGGTAATGAGGATTAATGCCTCACCAAAGGGCACTAGCGCATTGAATTGGTTACAAGACAACTGCTCTATCTTTGAGGCATAGCGCCACACTCAAAGTTCTAAGAAATCTCAAATGTGCAATAAGATATTTATCACAACATGAACAAGGAAATAAAAATGAAAATACCCTTCGTTTTAACTTATAACTCTCTATGAAAAAAGCCAATCGAATAAACCACAAAAGTGTGGGTGCTGACTACTTTGTGTAAACATGTACGGTACTTCAAAATTTGAAATGGTTCAACCCTAATGGGTCATGCAGATAATGTAAAACAGCACACGACAGGCCCCTGCATGTGGTTTATAGGGCAGTTTCAAAACAGACTGAGTCATTCGGATATAAAAGAAACCGACTTGGGCTCATTGCCATTCACTAGCCATCTCTCATTAATATCATGACATCCTATGCATCAGATAGGAACTCCTCTGCATGCTTGTACCTGACCAAATCTATAACAGATGTCAAACAATTAAAAACGGTTATAACTTCTAGTACAGGTCCATGCATGCATAGAGTTTCAGGTCGGAAGAGGGGATTTTGAAGGTGGTTATATACAGTCAATGGCAGCTAGTGGTCATTGGTCATTCAAGCCAAGTCCATTGTTCTGACCATCTAGTACAGGTCCATGTGTGCACAGAGTTTCAGGTTCGGAAGAGAGTATATTGAACCAAGAAGTTGCTGGTAACTTCTTGATTGAACGCAGTTACAGTCCATGTCATCTCGTGCAAGTCATTGGTCATCCAAGCTATGTCCATTTATCTGACCAGTGGTTAAATCATGAGGTTAATACATGCGGTAACACTTTATCAGTGAAGTACTTGTTTGGTTTTGACAAGTCATATGAATTCCTATCCTTTGAGTAGACATACTCACACAAGGTTATAAGACACAGGTCTAAGTTCCACACATCTTCTATCATGATATTTCATCTTTTATCTTTGTATATCATGTGATGATGATGGAAATAAATGTCAATTCAAGTCGATCCCATACCTTTGAAAAATAAAAGCGTGGACCAAATGGGGCAGGAGAGATGTTAGATCACTACCGGGTATATATATATATATAAGCTATAGAAAATAACTTTTTTTTTTTAAATCTTGCACATTATTTTTCTGACATTATATTAGAAAACCATACTTAAATAAATGACACAAAAACAAGTACATATCTTCTTGAGATAACACAATTTTAAAAAACATATTTCAATTAGTTCAATACTTTTCCAAGGGTAAGCAGTACAAGAGTATTCCTATTCAGACTCGTATCATTTTGAACATCCTGTAGATAATTCTAAGGCTTTGTAAAAGGATTGCTTCTCAATCTCGTCAACGTCGCACCTTCGCAGCAGCATCACAGAGGAACTCCTGTCTAAACCCTGACAAGGAGGTTGAATTAGGGCTCTTCCTTATGGATACTTGGGTGCGATGTCTAGATATAGGGGCATTTCACATGAGCGGGAATTGTGCGCAATATGATTGTACAAACACATTGATTTGAGAATGTTTTGTTACTTGTGTGAATACAATGCCATTCATACATTTGATTTTGTGTCTAGATATAGGGCCATTTCACACAAACAGAAATTCATAGCACCAAACACCACAAAACAGTTTGAAACAACGTTGCACTGAGATATTAACAAAAGTGATATTGCTGTGTCTACATGGTTCTCTATTTTATGCTAAAAGCACCAAGCAATTATAGCAAGCGGATTCATGTTTGTAAAAAAATTAATTAAACAAAAAGAGGAAAGGCATAATACTTAAAACATTCTCACAATCAAAGCCCGGGACAAGTTTTCAAGTGCCTTTTGGGGAAAAATTTTTTAAAAAGGAGACATGTTTTTCTTGTGTGTATGCAAGATATGCCACATTGGTTTTATAAGGCATGATTGTGCCCCCTTCCTCCTTCCCATTTCACAACTGTAACCATACATTTCTTGAAAGCAACACACAAACATGTTCACATCAATGCAATATTCTCTTTTGTCACAGATCATTGAACAGAAGAAATACTCAGTCCAATGCACAATTTGATCAATGTGAAAGAAAAGGTATTAAGATGGTCAAAAGATGCAATTGAGAGNTCCAAAATCTAATCAGATCGTCTTCCTATGATGATACATACTATCCTTAAGTTTGAAGTTTAAATCTTAAATGGTTCTTGAGATATTGCGATAACGGTCAAACGTGACGGACGTACGGACGTACGGACGTACGGACGTACGGACGGACAACCCGAAAACATGATGCCTCCGGCACCACCTTCGGTGGCGGAGGCATAAAAAAAAATCTTGCACATTATTTTCCTGACATTATATTAGAAAACCATACGTAAATAAATGACACAAAAACAAGTACATATCTTCTTGAGATAACACAATTTTAAAAAACATATTTCAATTAGTTCAATACTTTTCCAAGGGTAAGCAGTACAAGAGTATTCCTATTCAGACTCGTATCATTTTGAACATCCTGTAGATAATTCTAAGGCTTTGTAAAAGGATTGCTTCTCAATCTCGTCAACGTCGCACCTTCGCAGCAGCATCACAGAGGAACTCCTGTCTAAACCCTGACAAGGAGGTTGAATTAGGGCTCTTCCTTATGGATACTTGGGTGCGATGTCTAGGTATAGGGACATTTCACACGAGCGGGAATCGTGCGCAATATGATTGTACAAACACATTGATTTGAGAATGTTTTGTTACTTGTGTGAATGCAATGCCATTCAAATGTTTGATTCTGTGTCTAGATATAGAGCCATTTCACCAGAGCACAAATCATGCGTAATATAAATGTACAGATACATTGATTTGATGTTTTTTTTTACTTGTGTGAATGCGATGCCATTCATACGTTTGGTTTTGTGTCTAGATATAGGGCTATTTCACATGAGCAAAATTGTGCACAATGAAATTGTACACATACATGGATTAAAAAAAAAAAATTGTTCCTATTTTCACGAAGTGACGGAAGTGAGGAAAATCCGCACGCAAATTGTATGTGATTTTTATTCACTACCGTCACTTCGTGAAAATAGGGACGTTTTGTTACTTGTGTGAATACACTGCCATTCATACAACTGATTATGTGATCTTGTTACAATACAAAATAGGAAGTTTTTGTTACACTAAAATATCATTTATGTCACTGATCTTCAGCAAAGACAGAATATTTCTTACACTTCATAGCAGCAAGCGCCATGGAACAGCTTGACAAGGCACAGGTGACAATAACAAGAGTGCTGATATTATCATATCTTTGTGGTTCTCTTTTAAATTCATGCTAAAAGCACAATACGATTATATTAAAATAAGTGAATCCATAATTGTTTAAAAGGGAAGAAGGGCATAAAATGATGATAACTTTTTGACAAGCAAAGCACAAAACAAAGCAGATTTTTAAAGTGCCCACCTTTTAGAGTTTTAACAAAATTGAAAAGAAGACACATTTTTCTGTTATAGCGGCAAGATATGCCAGATTAGTTTTTAAAAGGGGTAGTTGTGGTCAAAAGATGCAATTGAGAGGGAGAAAAAAAATGATGATCGAGCAGCTAGCCATCAGAGGAAACCCAGAACAGATTTGTAGGTTTCAAAATCAGATATCTTTCTTACATTCGAAGTTTCATATCCTGAGGGGCTATGAGAACTGAAACTTTCTGATTTGATGAAAGTAATTCTTCATGCAACAATACATGCTCACGTCAAAAGAGTAGAAGTTTTATTGTTCTTCAAAAGTGAAAGCAAACAAATTTCCATTGGCTCTGTGATTGTTTGTTCGGGTTTGTTACATTAAAGAAACGTACTTTGCTTATCAGAGGAAATTCATTATAGATTTTTAGGTTTCAAAATCATATATCATTTTTACATATGAAGTTTCATCTCCTGAGGGGGCTATGAGAACTGAAACTTTCGAAGTTGATGAATGTAATTCTTCACGCAACGATACATGCTTACGTCAAAAAAGTAGAAGTTATATTGTTCTCCAAAAGTGACAGCAAGCTAATTTGCAGCTCTGCAGCAGCATTTGCTCTGTGATTGTTTGTTTGGTTTGTTATGTTACAGAGGTATACATTTCTTGTTAAAATTAGATTAGAAAAGCTAATAACATTAATTTTGTTGCTATGTCAGTGGCGGATCCAGGGGGGGGGCACACAAGGGGCACATGCCCCGGCCCAAAAAAATATGTTAAAATCAGCCCTAAATTTGCCCAAAATGTACTGAAAAACAGTGGAGTCGTTGCAATTTTTTTGGGGGGGACTAAAAAAAAAATATATATATATATGTTCTCTTTCCCATCCTGTGCCCCTCCCCCCTGGTAGAAATTCCTGGATCCGCCCCTGGTAGTCAGTAAGTAAACATGTAATCAATGCCCCTTATCAGTGAATGTCTCGCTGTAATGCTTACGTCAGGGGAGTGTTGTAATAATAATTAACATCCAGAAAATGTGTCTGTTAGTCCAGAGCCAGAAGGGTTTTAACTCTGTGTCTAAGTTTATGAGTTAATGCCCTTCTGGCTCCAAACAGATGACATTGTCATGATATATATATGTATCATTTATTCAAACATTATTTCGAAATGGTGACAGTGACACTTAGAAAGCTTCAGTTTGATCCTACTTTCCAATGTTGAGAGACCAACAACCTCTAATGATAAGTGTTCATTATTGTAGAAATAAAAAGGTTTAAGAAGAAGAGTTCATGTGCAAGACAAGACAAATAGTAGCAGATCCAGGTTAGTCTGCAAGTACAGACTCTGATTTGACATTTTACCACAATTCCTAAAGCCTTGAGCAGAGCCTACTTCTTTCAGTCTCTGGTTAATTGTGTCAAATAATTAAGACACAGGTTAAGTACAGAGCCCAATGCAGTATGCTGTCAGCCTAGTCTTAGAGTGCAGACACTGTTATGAATAGCGACTGACAAGTGTTTATGCCTATAAACTAGATTCAGGGGCACAGGAGAACCCCCCCCCCCCCAACAAAAAACAAACAAAAAACAAAAAAACTTGATCATACCTAACGTACAAAAGAATAATGTGCCTCCTAAATGACCTCCAAAAACATGAAAATTCACCTGAAAGAAGAAGGAAAAAAAGGTTTGTTTTTGTTTTTCTTTCTTCTTTTTTGTTGTCCCGAGTATCTTGGATTTGTCACTCACACATGCTGTTTTACGAATTCACAAAAGTCAACTATCAATCCACCACAATGATATTACATAAATCCAATCAGCTAGAGGGATAATAATGGTTCCAAGACAGTGTCTAATCCAAAGAGAATGAAATTCATCCCCCCCCCCTCCCCTCCCCCGCTACTCTGGCCAATTTGTATTTTCAGATCACAGACTGCATTATAAGTGAGTGTAATAGGTGACTAACAAATGCTGCAAGCACATGCAATGATGATTAATACACTTCTAGTTAAAGAGAAGGTTGAATTCTGTTAAAGGTGAAACATAATTAGTGAGCTTTCTTGTTCATTTAATGTCAGTCTAGAAAATAACATTAGATAAAAATGGCCCCTGAAAACAATTGCTCATCAAATACCCACATATTAAAAAAAATTGACAAGAAGTAGCTGTAAAGTTTGGACCAAATTCATTCCACATAAATGCATAGTTCCTTATACCCATTTCCGTGCTCAGTGCATTATATTTTAGAAAATATTGAGTCAATAACTTATCACTTTGATGAATCCAAAACCTGTATATATACCCCAATTTTGTACGTGCTACACAATCAGCCTTTCCAAATTGTCTGCAGCCACTCTCCTTCAAAATGTAATCGCATTTAATACCAGTACTCCACTCTTTCTTTAAAAACCACCTTATGTTTACTATCCCCTAATGAGGACCCCCTCGCTTGTAAGAAAGGAGACAGACAGAGCATGGTGACACACAGGAAAGATCGCCATGGTAACATCCAACCTCATCACCCCCTTGCTACAATTATGTCATTCTTCATTAGTCAAAGGGTGAAATAAAAACTTCCCAATCTTAGAACCGGCCCTTTATAGCGCAGAGAAAAGATCTGGGGGGGTGTTTCACAAAGATCCTAAGTAGAACTTAACTCTTAAGTTGGACTTAAATATTATGGAGAGCCATTTGTAGCCTTAAAATAAAATATATTCAGAAGTGAAAATTAAAATATTTTAGACTTTTTATAAATTCCACATCAATAACATGAAATCTCCTTGATAATAGAAAATATGGAAGATTTGAATCAACATTTTATGCCTTTTAAAATAACTTTTACAAAATGGTTTCATAGATAATAACGGCTTGCCATAATTTTTAAGTCCAACTTAGAGATAAGTTCAACTTAAGATCTTTGTGAAACACCCCCCAGGGTTTTGGGTGAAGAACATTCGCTTTGTTCGTTTTTGAAGAACAATGTGTTTGAGGCCGCAGATACATGGGTAGGATGCGAGAGTCACCTTGTAAATTATTACATTATTCTCTAGAATTAATAGCCTCCATTGTGTCACGATACTCTTAATTGTCATACTCATAAAGCCTGCCTGCAATGGATTAATGGTATCGATGATACATATGCTCCTAAAGCAAGGAACTTTGGGAGCAAGAAACTATCATGAACTTTGCTGGCGGTACAGATTTAAGGAAGTTCAATTCAGCACAATGATTTAATAACCATAACGATATTGTATTGGGTGAAGTTGACTGCCATGAGAAGATCCATTATTTACAATTATGTGATAGCAACATATTACAATTTTTTGGTGATTAAATATCTTAGCATTCTTGACTGTTTGGTTTTCTATTATTCTATGATTACAAGGTAAAACTGCATATAACTATTAACCTATTAATTGTTTGAGTTTGAACATTAAAATAACTCTAAATGAACAAGTTTTGTAATTCCTAGCTTGCTAGTAGTTATCCACTACAAAAAGAGGCACTAACAACAAGTTCAACATTCATAATTTTAGGAGCCCTCTTCATACGCTTGTAAATTGACCACTACGGCAATAACCTTTGGTCATCATGATTCAGAAAATGTTCGGAAGGTCATAATCCTAATCTCCGCCCTAACCTCTACCTTTTTTTCTTTATCATCATTAATAGTTTTAACTATAAGACATTCATGATTTAAGACCATTTTACAATTACTACTATAGCTAATACTTTTTACAGAAAGATTCTAAGTTAAACTTATTACTAGTAGAGCTGGACACTTTTGGAAACAAGACCCCTAACTCTCTTTTTCTTTACTCTTTCAACAAATTGTTGGAAATTTGGCGTCCCTTTTTTTGTTCTACTAATTTTTCGAAACTCCACAAAACGACGAAATGTGGTGTCAACTCAAGTAAATGAAAAGTAAATTACGACAAACTGCATTTTATCACTTTATATCATCCTGGCAGAAACATTTTAACAACCATTTGATTTCACTGTATCTTACGAGTAAGGCACGTCTAAGAATATTACTCATTTGTACACTTCTAGCTCCCCTCGGTACCTACGTGTTTGGACCTTCCCCAATTACACTTTATAAAAAGCTGAAGTTGGCGTCGTTCCCTTTAAAATATTTTTTGAACAGGAATCCACAAAACATTAATGTATGACATTGAAAATTGGAAACACACCTTAAGGAAAACACACAAAGTTAGATTCTTTAGTTGATAACACATCAACATACACATTTATACACAATGTGCTTGGCATACTCCCAACTGGCAGGGGGGAAACCAAGCTTCTTGCAAGGAAAAAAGGTAAGGATGTCCCAAAATAGTCGGGCTCCCGGTGCTATAGGAAGAGGTAGTCAAAATCACAAATGTCATTAGTCTACAACGAGCCTAGGCGAGAGTGACAAACCGTACATAGGGCTGCGGGTGGTGCAAAAACAAAGTGGTTCAATCCATGTTATGTGGTACCTTCCATTACAAGTTCCGCTTCAATATGAAATACATTGTATTTTCTAGGAAACTTTGGATAAGTTTGAAGTTGGGTGGGGTAAAAACCCAAATACTGCTGACATATTGTGGTTTCTTATCCATTTAACCAAAAAACTCTTCCTTTCTTTTGTCATTCTCTCTTTCCTCTATCCATCCTTTGTTTCTCTCTGTCTTGCTCTTTTCCCTTCCCTTCATTTTATTTTCTCTCTCTCCCCCTTTCTCTCCATATGGCCCTCCCTCTCTTTATCTCTTTCTCTCTTTCTCCCTCTCTCCTGCTCTTCTATTACTCTATTTATCTATCTGTCTTTATATTAATCTGTCTTTATCTATCTTGTGTTATTTTTAACATCTGCAGCCCTACACATTTTTCTTTAAGCATCCAATTTTGCTATTTTTCCTACAATGCCCTTCTTTCTTGTCCTTATTTTTCAATCCCTCTCCTAAAAACTTGGACCAACAATAACAATTAGTTTAAAAAGTACAGCACACCGAGCACTCCCTTTCCTTTCTTATGATATCTTATCAAACTATGTGAGGTCCTGGGATACCAATTCCTTTCATGATCGTCATGGTGAATACACACAAATACTTTCATAGACGTCATCTTTTTGGGTCTAAACAATTGGTTTTCATAAATTTGGAAACTGTAACTAAAAATCCTTAGAGGAAATTCGGTGCAGTGACAGGCAGATGGGACAATTAAAAGTGACAAGACTTTGTTTCTAACCTCAAAAAATAATCAAAACCTTGTGTGGATCTACAGTTTACAGGATCTATTGAGCATTATCAGGAGCAAATAAACTACTCAGCTTACATGCAGATGAACCATACTATACTTAATTTAATTGAAACATGACACCATTTCAGACAAAATTATTGTAACTTAGCTTAAAAAGGAGAAATGTTCTATTCCTCAGGTTTCTTTGTTTTCAAAATATGTCAATATAATGCAAAATGACAAATGTAAAGATGTCACCTTTAGAAGGAGAAATATTGCACTCATATTTTTTTCATCCTTTCTTTTATTTGGGGGAGGGGTTGTTCTTGCCATTCAGAATACTACAAACTTTTTTTTTTGCCACATCCCTAAATCAATTAGGTGGTATCATAACTACCTGTTGTTAACATTTTAATGCCATCAAGTAGGATGACACCCCCTCCTTTTTGACACCCCTTCTCCAATTGAAAAGGTGTAATTGAGTCCATGGATTTAAATTTATTACTCAAGGAAATAGCTTATATTTCCCCATTATTATAGATTACAAAGAAATTGTCCCTTCCTGATGGTTCTTGGCCCTGCTTCAAGTCTGATTGTTAAGGACCATTGTTTCTAAATCTCATCATGATCCTCAGCTAATCTGATGAGATGTTTGACATTATACCATCCATTCCCATTTTATCCTGTACAGTGAAGGACTTGCTACGTATTAACCCTTAACATACAACTATGGATTTTGCCATCATAGAAAAATTGGGCCAGGATATATTATTCATTTCTTCAAATAAGCCATCAAATGCTTATTTCGACTAGTAGTTCTACATCTCAGTGAGATCTTCCGCTAATCTAATGAGATGATTTGCATTATCCCATCCATTTCCACAGTGTTATGTAAAGGGGGTTGCTTAATATTAACCCTTAAAATACCATGGTGGGTATTTGCCCCCATACCAACAATCAGTCAAGTGCCAAATAAGAGTTTTCTGAAATTATACTTTCCATTCATTTCTTCAAATTGCCTGAATAACCATCAAGTGTACTCCTTTCTACCAAGATAAAGAAGTAATTATGATTCATGTAATAGTTTGTTGCACTAGAGCAGAGAACCTTTATCTAAACTATTTCTAACTCTCCCAAAATAAAAAGAGGATATAGATATTACAACATGCTTTGGTTATCTTGGGGAATGTCAAAATATGTGTAATATGTGTACCTAATTCTGATTTAAAAACACAAAAAGCGATCCTAGATAAAATAGAATTGAATTGAATTGATTTATTATCCATACAAATGGAAATTCGTTGTTTACTGGCGCATGTGTGTACAATGTATAAAATTATACAAATTATAAAACATGATAACAATATAACATCAATGGTGTTAAATCCACCAATACACCCACAGTCCCACATAGACACAAAGAAGGTGTGAGGAATGGAACACAGTGTGGTCCCATATTCAGCACAATAATATATTAAAGTGTTCTAATAGCCGCTTTGGGTTACAATGCCACGTGAACATGTTGCCTTTCTGGATGACCATAATGTATTACAACATATCATGCATTATTTTCACAGTATAAACAAAACTATGAGAGTGTTCACACTGATGCATACACACTGTGGTTATATGCATTTTCCCACAGTGTGTCATGCTGTGTAACAGGTTGTGAAGACAGTGAAACATAGTTTCTGTACAGTGATTCTTTCTGAAAAATATAGTGTGTTAACTCGTGATGCACTTGTGAACAAAGTATTTCACAGTGTTAACAAGATAACAGTAGCCCAAATTTTCACTGTGATCACAATAAAGTGTACAGACTGGGATTCCTGGGAATGTTGTCACAGTAATAGCTTGCATGAAATATGGTACATCATGTTTAAAGTGCCTTGAAAGTTTTGCAAAATGGATATATGTGCATTACATTATTATCATCATTTGAATGACAATTGTTATTATTTTCATCATTTTTTTGTCATTACTATTATTATCATCATTATCATCAGTAGTAGTAGTAGTAGTAGGTGTAGTAGTAGTAGTACTAGTAGTAGTAGTAGTAATAGTAGTAGAAGTAGTAGTAGTAGTAGTAGTAGTATAATCATCTATTTTTATCAACACTTTGATAATGTTCTAAATCCTTTATCTGAGCACTGTCTGTCTGTTTGCAAAAAGATTTCCACAGTTCACAAAAGTACAAAAAGAAAATTGTATTAATTCAATAACCACCTTTCCCACTCTAAGACACATTGGTGCGGACAGACGCATCTAAATTTACAGCTTCATATGAGGAAAAGTCATGAATCTGTCTAACTTCCCGTTAATCTCTGCCATCTCCCAATTATCACTCCATAACGAGAGCCCCGAGATGAGCGACATATGCTTGGATGGCTGGTTGAGAACCGTGCAGGAGTACTAAGGAATGTATTCACGTTCATTTAGGTACATAGGACAGGATAAATCTTTTTTCCTTTTTTTTTGAGAAAAAAAATGGCACCTAACTGTGTAAAAAAAGGTACCTACAAGCCACAAAGGTGCTATGCATAAACTCACTTATATAATGTATGAGATACAGTGATATTATTAAAAGCGTGTTACGCTTATATCTTGCCCTGGAGGTATGCGGGGCAGGTTACTTTTTAAGCATCTTGCACTTAATATTTATGTATCTTTTAAAACAAAGTTAAAGAGAAGGTTGAGTTCTGGGAAGAGGTGAAAAATAATGTGTGAGCATTATCATCCTTATTATGCAAATGTGGAAGAACGTCAGATAAGACTTGGCCAAATTTCTTATCATTTTGAAGCTTTCAGAACCTTGCAATACACACAAATTCTTATATGCTAAATGATCAACCTTTTCTGGTCTATTCCACATTGTTTCTTTCACAATGCAATCGCATGCCCAGAACTCAACTTCATCTTTAAGTGGGTGCTCCAAGCTTTCTTTCAGTCTCATGTGTCCTTCATTTCTATTCATTAATAGTACCTCAATAATACCTTGGTTACTCTACAATGTTGATTTTAGTTATCTTCTCTTTAAAAAAAATAACCACATTTGTTTGGATTAAAATCAATGACATTTTTAATTTGAATTTCATTTATTTTATTTTTATTTATTTCATTTAGTTAAACACCCTCCCTAAAAACACGCCTCTCTTTACTTTGACTTATGAGAATGAGGCTTTGGTGCTCTGAGCTGGAGACGTGACGAAGCGTATCACAGGGGATGGGCTAGTCCATCATTGAGTTGTAAAGCAGAGGGATTTGCTAGGGGATGAAGCTGACACAGACTCCTCAGAATTACAGGATTCCGTCAAGAATCCACAAAGGACCGAAATGGACCTTGTCATCCAGACTAACTTCAATGACCCTGCTTTTTTTTTTTAAGGGTTTTACTAGAAATGGTCCTTATATGGGCAATTTCCAATTTCTACTTGCACCTTATATTCCCTCTGTACACATGTTTTGTTTGGGGGTTGTTTCTTATCAAAATACTGCTGAAATGGAGCTTTACTGACCATGATCTAGGCTTTACATATCCTATAATAAATCATGTCTCTGACACCCCCTTCGATGGCGGATGCATAAACCATATTTTTTTTATTGAAAGACAGAAAATACAGAAATATATTATCAGATGTATATAAAGATGTAATTGGCTATATTACTGAGAATCTGATCAGACCAAGAGCCAATGAAGCATACAAAAAGAGGGAACTTTAAAAGTTTGGTTGTCATCAAATTTATAAAAATGTTATCCATCATAATAACTGCTTACAATAACTGGTGAGCAAAAAACTACTCAATTATGTATAGTTAACTGAATTATTCATACTCTTACCATTTTATTTTGTTTGTATGCGAAAATTTATGATTTATGGTCTTGAGAATGTGAAATATTAAAGGTATTACAAAGTTTTGGGAAATTTTGAAAAATGGGTGGATAGTGATTCTTTACAATTTTGATATATTTGGATGCCCCTTTGGATGTATCAAAAGCACTAGAAATGTTAGACCCTAAAACACTTCTGCTTTCGAGAAAAATTGAATATAAAGATTTATCGGTGCTCTCGATAAATGTTGATGAATTTCAAAACGCTCCTACGGCCGTACAATGGTAGCTGCGACCATGAAAATCTCAGAATATGTAGTTGTGGTATATAGTTTCCGAATGGGAATAAATGATCGGTCGATTTTAGTCAATAAACATTGTTTTATAGCTTAATTAATATCTTGACCTTGAGATGGAGCTATTCAACATAAACTGTTTATTATTGACAATTTCATAGCTTTACAGTCGATTTCGACCGCGACAACGATCAGTGAATAATATAGGATCGCATATGCTTCATTTGAACCAAATTCATGACCCCATACCAAAACTTTGTATTACCTTTAAAGCTTGCTTCTAAAAGTATTCAACAAAGGCCATAATTCAACCAGTCCATCTTTTATCCTTGAGTTAAGAACCACACAAAAAACATCAAATTTACAAGGGGGTTGAATAATTTACTTGTTAATTGTGTATAAACTTGCAATTCACCAAATTGAATGTAGCTCATTTGAACATGCATGACCTTTAGAATTTCATCTGCTGAAAACCAATATGATGATAACATAATGCAAAATGATAGAGTCAACGCCCAAATGGCTCCCAGCTGAAACAATTATGTCGTCTTTGAAAGTTCATTTAGAGTATGCTATTCCCCAAAACATTCTGCTCCATCGATAGAGAAACAGACCTCATTTATACCCAAAAATATGAATTAGTTAAACTGACAGATGGCGAAGGAATTCATGACCAGCACATGATTTTATTCTGGAAAGATGGCAATGCAAGGTTGCACCTATAAATAAACTTATTATAAAAGGACATAATGTAATGCAGAACCATGCTTACAACCCTTAATGACCTAAGAATATTAGTGATCAATAATGCATTGAAAACTTGATTTCTTCCTCAGATAGAAGCAGGCACATTAAATTCATTCCTACCAACACTCTGACAGTATCATATAAATTACGTTTGGCATAGCTAAATGCCATTTCTACAAGAAAACAAAGCAATTTTACAATTCACTAGTTGTACTCATTAATGTTCATTTATGACTTCTTTTTTTTTTGTTAATGGTGCCACAGACCTGGGGAGTGTTTTGCACAGAGTAAGATCGACTTCAAGTTGCGACTTAAATATGGCAGACCATTCATGCCACTATTTGCTCTCACCAATATGATCTTTAGATAATATTTTTTCTTCAATAATGAATTATACAAAAATATAAATTTGTCAATTTTTTTACAATGATTTGTATATCCCTTGACAAAACAAATGACATTAAATGGTGAGATCAAACAGTGGCATGAACGGCCTGCCACATTAAAGTCCAAGTTAAATTCGATTTTAGTCTTTGTGAAACACCCCCAGGTCCTCTAGGAGATTAAAATGGACTATACTTGATAAATAGGGAATGATGACGGAACAGAGAATTTACCCCTCCCTGTGTCATGAAATGCAGGTCACCAAAGGATCTCTGGCTTCATCAAAACAAATCATACTCAGTCTGACCTGGAAATATATTCCACTCGCTGTCCGAAACTATTCAGCAATTCTCAAAAGAATTGACTGATTTCCACTTGTAAGTGATGAAGAAAAATGACATGATAAAGCCCTCATTCCGAAGACCTAAACCTGTTCTTTTCCACAACTACTCAAGTCATCAGATTTCTCTGTGTAGACAGAAAATCAAGTTAGCCACTATTTACATGATAAAACCTATCCTAATTGATAAAAACTACACATATCATACACAAATGAATGTTGGACACATGAGGAAGACACACATGGAAAGCATATGGCATGTAATTTATACATCCTACTTGATTACACAGCATTATCTTTTTGCATTCTAGAGATTTACGTTACTCTATAGCTAAAACTCACCCCAACAGCTTTCAAGGAGTTAAGAATGACTTGATGGACATAGGTTCTCCTCCTCGCCATGATTAATTTTCCAAAATGGTGATTAAAAAATGAAAATAAGAAATCCAGTGTCCGCCAGGAATTAAGCCCTACGATTGGTCTGGCCGTCTGTACTCACTCAACGGACCCCAAACATCAATGTCTGGTCTAAATTGAGCTAAGGGGGTCTCATGGGTGACATGCATGTCAACTAACTAGCCCCCTCCTAGCCTATTACTTCCTTCCAGCACTTCTTTCCTCTGTCTGTCTCTCTTTCTCTCTCTCTCCCTCTTTCTCTTCCCCTCTGTCTGTCTTTCTGTCTGTCTATCTCCCCCACCTCTGTCTCTGTCTCTCTCTTCCCTATACTTTGTCCAGCTCTCTTTCTCTCACCTGCTCTTAGCCTAACACACAATATCTTGAATTATCTTAAATGATCTCCCATTAACTTCTCTCCTATACTGTACAGCGATCTTCTATCATACTGTCTTTAGTCTCTCTCCCCCTTCACCTTCATCACCCCCCCC
>BEXV01000352.1:2723-19049 GCA_003118195.1 Hemicentrotus pulcherrimus | reverse complement strand
GGGGGGGGGGGGGGGGGGGGTGGGGACTCGGGGCCGGGCTACTACCCAGTTTGTCTAATGCTTATTTCGTCTTCCATTCATGAGATCTAGTAAGGATTGAATGATTATTATTATTTATGATTTAATAATCATTACTCCATATTCTGGATAGCAGACACAAATGGGCGTTAAACAAACTGAGAATAAGACCAACTGGAAATTAGACTAGATGAGCAATAGACCAAATGGTAGTAGACTTATTGGAGATTAGACCAAATATTATTAGGGCATTCTTTTGTGTGTGATTAATGTCTAATTAAGATATGCCAAATTAGGTTTTTCCAGGAGTAGGTGTCAACATTATTATGGGCCTGAAAATTGCTTAAACTTTCTACAGCTTCACCCGACTAGCACGGTATATCGCGTCGTCATAGCAAAATGGTATATATCTCTATTTTTAAAGCCCTTATCAGGGATTGGCAAACCATCACAAACTTATCTTAAAATATATCTGTAGCGGCAAGATGAGTTGATGAAAGTATGTGCAAAACTTAAAAGACTGTATTTTTCTCTCTATGGGTATGAATTATATCCCTCACAACAAATCGGGCAAATGAAACACTGCTAGTTGCAAAGTTCAAATTAAAAAAGAAAAATGACTAAAACTTTGCTAAGGATGAATATTTTGCCACCATACTTTTAAGAAAGTATTCAGTTAAAATGATATTTTACAACATTTTGGCTCTTTTACCAGTTTTGAGATGTTCACTGTGCAAATCCCTGCAATGCTCTTTAAGGCAGCCATTATGACGTCACACCACTCACATGCTGTACTCTGACGTCAATATTTTCCCGCCAATAAATTTCATGCGCCTCCTACCTTGCCGGTAATTTCACACATTGGCCATGTGGAACTGCGATACGGTTTCTAAAATTATCTTGTGCATGAATAAACTGCAATTTTATCACATGAGAGATATGATCTTTTTAAAGCCTAAATCACAACTATGAGTCATGTTTACAGGTAATATTTGGACAGTTAGGAAATAAGCCATAAATTACTGCAGCTTCTGATGCCTATGTGATAACGGGACGGAGGAAACTGTCGTCTTGACAACATGTAATTTCTTATCACGTACGCTGGAGTGGATTTTTTTCTTTCTTCGCGCCCCACTCCCTCTCCGTGATCAAACTAAGTTTAAGATCATTTAAAGCCCCCACTGCACTACTTATAGCTACATGCGCCCTCTATATAGCAAACAATGCCTAATCGCTGACCATAATTGGTCCCCCATGGTCTCCTTTTTCTTAAAGGTAATACAAAGTTTTGGTATAGGGTCACAAATTTGGTCCAAATGAACATATTGGAAGCATATGCGATCGATCCTACAATATTCAGTGATCGTTGTCGCGGTTGAAATCGAGTCTAAAGTTTTGAAATTATAAATAATACACTCTTTATGTTGTACAGCTCCCTCTCAGGGTCAAGATATTAATTAAGCTATAAAACAATGTTTCTTGACTAAAATTTACCGATTAGCTATTCCCGTTTGGAAATTATATATCACAAGTCTAATCCCCCTGCTATAGGTAGTGCAGTCAAAGTCCGAAAGATTTCCATTGCAGGTAGAGAGAGTGCACCACCTCCCCCCCCGAATGATGACAATTAAAAAGGAACATAAACAGATAATGAGAGAGAGAAAGAAATACGGAAAGAATAATATGAAAATAAGACATATGACGCAACCCAAACCACAACCTGCCTTAATCAGTGTCCTTGTTTATTCGTATTTCATCTACCCAGTCAAACCGGTGCCCCCAATCCCGTGATCCCAGTCGTCTAGACTCACACTATTGTCACTGACCTACTGCCCAATGCACCCAAAGTTCAATGACCCTCTCATGCAAGATCCATACATTTTTAAAAAGGACTACCCAGATATTGACATTTTATTTGGGATAACGAGAAACGTTTTCGGCATTTATTGACACCCCATCGCTTTGGTTCCTTTTTAAAAATTTCGTTGTTGACATTTATACCAGGGAGAGGCGACTGTGACCCCAGTCCTTGTGGTGACTATGGAACGTGTGACCCAAGTCCTTTTGCTCTCAGGGGTTACTCATGTCAATGTATACATGGCTATACAGGGGCTAACTGTGAGTTGAGTCTCTCTGGAGGTAAGTCATACGATAATCATTTAGTTTTCATTTTTGAACATGTTATNCCGGGCCCCCCCCCCCCCTAAGATCTCGGCCTAGGAAGGTCCAATTAATGTCAACATTAGCATGGTGATAGATTGAAGGATATTGAATAAGAGGGTAATGTTTATTTTCTTTTCTGTTTATTTATTTATTTGTTATTAATATTTTTATGACAATAAGGGAGTTTACGGATACAATCTGTGCATGGGCAGATAAAGGTAATTTAATAACCCACAGCGATGAATACTGGATATGCGCCCATGAAAGTTATGTAACATAAATTTTATGCATCAACGGTACATTCTATGATACGAAGTTTTGGTATGGGGTAATGAATTTTGTTCAAATAAACATATGGAAGCATATGCGATCCTACAATATTCAATGATTGTTGTCGCTGTTGAAATCGGGTCTTTATGTATATAGCTCCCTCTCAAGATTGATATTACATTTAATAGCTTCAAAACAATGTTTCTGGACTAAAATCGACCGTTTTTTTCTATTCCCGTTTGGAAATTATATATCAGAACTGCATATTCCGAGATTGACATGGTCGCGTGGCCGTAGGCGCTATTTGAAATTTATCGAGAGCACGGATAATTTGATATTTTGATTTCTCGAAATCCTTTTTAGAGTTTTAAGGTTGTTTTTTTTTAGGGTTTAAGAGACCAACTTTTTCAAACTAGCTTATTATAACTTTAGGTATTCACAATGGTAATGAACATTTTAAAATTCGTAATCCAATCCTATTGAAATATTACCAAAATGTTGTATTACCTTCATTCCGACTGCAGGATTATAACTATGTTATCTCGACATACGATTCCTATACAAGAGTGCAAGATTATAGCTTTATGAAAATGTAAAACTTGTTTAGACTATAGATCAAATCATTGTCAGCAATCGCATCATCAAATCTGGCCTGTTTCGTTTATCACTTTAAAAAACACCTTCTCAACGGCCAGTAGATTGATTTCAAGTGGTACGACCAAAGAGCCGACCAGAAAACCAACGTTCGCTTTTTTCTGTACGACATGCGACTGCATGAACATAAACTACAGAGTATAGCTCTTGCCAATACTCTATGAAAAACACGTCATGCAGGGCATTTAATAAACAATATTTTTCTCGATTTTTTTTTTGCAGACATATTTCTTGGCAGTGACCATGACATAATTAGCAAAAAGGATTAACCTATATCTGGAAAGTGAAAATAGAATAACCTCTTTACGGGGGGTCTATGTTATTAGTATCATACTATGTGAATTAAGGCTAAAAATCCATTTTAAACAATTTAATGTGGCTGGAGTGTTTTAATTCTGGAAAATGATCAAGTACCTGCTAACATGAATGTTTAAGGGAAAGTCACCCTGAAGTTTGTTTTAATGGAAGCAAAACATGAGAGTAACATGTCGGTGATCGAGCAAATTCTGGAGCAAATTCTGAATCAGAATTTATTTTTAATCAGATTAAAAATAAGAAAGCTATAGATATCAGGATGGTCTTCCCCTCAAAAACAAAACAAAAAAAACCCAAAAACGCCTTTTAACTTCAGGATTAAAATTCAGGATTAAACTAATTAACAACTCAAAAAGTCAAGATCTTAACATTTGAGAGAGGTGGTGGGGGAAAGCGGAGAGAAAAGAAACTAAAATGTTTTTGGGATGAGCAAAATAATTAAGCACTTGTTGGAAAACTAGTATCTAACTTGTTCGCCATGTCGGCACACTGGCAAAATAACATCCCCATTAAAAAATGGTGTAGCGACGCTCCGGCCTACTTTATTAATATCTTGATTGAATGGTTTATTGGCTCTTTAGTGCAAAATTTAGTTCAGTATAATTTCTTCAATTTTACATGAAAAAACAATACATTAACAAAATAAAGCATAATAACAAAATTGATATTCATAACAATAAATACATTTTACACAGCATACGTTTGTATTTCATTTACACTAGATAATTTCGAGATTACATGTGAAAAAAGGACCTTAAGAAAAAGCATAACTCATTATCTTGAAGAGTTTAAGTTGCTCAAAATTATTTTGACAGTGTCATTCATAATGAAGTAGAGGTATGATAATTAAAAAGAAAAGAACAGGGGAAAAAAGCAATTGTAAAGTATAGCAAAGTATACAAACAAAAAAATGATATGATACTGATGATGGATGTAAGAAAACGTAGAAATAGGAAGAGAAGGTAAAGAATGGGGGTCAGAAGAAGAATGAGAAGAGAGAAGAGGAAGTTTTAGAATGGAATGTTCACAGAGGAGAAAAAAATAGAATATGACGCTTGATCTCCTCGGAAAAAAAACATACATTATACGCATTAAAAAAATGATGTGGTTAACTTTTCTACCAAGAATCACTTTCGATTGAAGAAATGTACATAATGTCAAGATTTATTAAATCTATAAAAGAGAAACTGTGTGTAAACAAAGAAAAGTCAAGTTCATGATGAATCAATATCGAGTTCAAGGTTGATACTTCCGAATCAGCTGCGGCTAATTCAACAGAGCACAGGGTAGACTGTTTCCGTTCTGTCATATTAACGATTCTATTCTAGGGAAAGAACTGTTTCTTCCCTTTGTGATGCTGATGTCTAGGTCTTAAAGGCATCGTTTAACAATGTTTAATATGAGATGCGTGACCCTACGTGTTATCAGTGTCTGTGATATATGGTGTAATATTGAAGCCCTGAAAAATTGCGCTTCAAAATGATCACCAAGTGCCTCAAAAAAGTAAAAATCTGTGAATGACCGGTTTTACTATATTCATTTCTCCAAGTAGACTGTAGTGTAATAAAAACCCATAGAGAGATATATATATATATAGCTCTATGTAAAAACCGTTAGGAAAACGAAAAATGAAATTTCGATTTCCGATCATAAATATCTTGATATTCAGACAGGCGATCAGCTTGTAAAAGTCATGGAATTCTTTACTGACCTAAAGGTTCATAATTATGATTGCGACATGAGCTAAATCCAGGATTTTGTTCTAGCATCTGAGGCATTGTTACCGAGTCACTTTAAAAAGGAAAAGTATGTTCATGGTTACATGACAAAACTTGGTCCATCCTTCCTGATTCGATGATACAATGAAGATGAAACTCGATTTCCGTGTGTCTGTTGAGGAATCAACGAATCCATGGTTTGACGTCACATAGCCTGGGCAATGATTTTTTTTATCCATTTGAAAATTGCCCATCCAAAGATATGAGCTGGAAATAAAAGCTATTCTACCGTTTCTTTCTGATTATTTATTATCGTGCGTCTTTAAAAGCCCTTCCACAGCTTTCGTTTCTGAGAAGAGATTAGAATAATATTTAGTGAAAGACTAGGCTTGTTTAGTTGTCCACTTTTATTGGTTCCATATCTAGTTGGGTATCCAGCCTCGGCCTACGATGGAGACGCTGCTCGCCACCCCATTATTCGCCCTCTTTTCATTTCGAAGGCTCAGAAATGGGATTATAGACTGCATTCGAGACTACCCAAGAAACATTCTGCCGCCCCTCCATTTTCCGTGTTTGAGACTTCCCCCGATTCCCCCTCAATTTCGGGATACGCTACTGTGGCAGGATCAGTATATCACATTGTCGTCAACCATGACAACAACACACTGATATTGCAGTTTCGTCTGAATTACTTATCAATTACTGGTAATTATTCATCTTATAAAGGACTGGCTACAGTTTGGTCCACGTTCTAGTCAGCTTCCTTGTTTACAATAGCGCCATTTATATTGCATTTTAACCTGCGCTAGTCTAGACAATTAAAAGAATTGTTGCATAATTCTGCCAGTTGAACATGGCAATATTGTACCGTTCCAGACACATTTAATCTTATGTAGGCTTATACGGTGTCACTCGCACTGCCTCAACACAAAGACAGACGCAAAGACCGCGCCGGTTGCTGACGTAGTATTGCGTCAAGCTCAAAGACGTCTTATGTGCATAAACTGACACTTTGAGGTAAACCAGTCATGCGCACAGTGGCTGATCCAGGGGGCCGGGGGTCCGGGCCCCCACCCCTGGGGAGAAAAAACGTGTAAAATTTTACTTTTTTTAGATGGCCCCCCTCCCCTGATGCCGGCTGGATCTACCCCTGCATGTGCATAATTATTATATTATGTACTAGTGCATTCGATACAAGCACCATGCACCAAAACACAATCACCAGTATAATAGCTCTTCTACTTAATCACCTGTCAGTCTGTCACTAAGCTTTACACCCTGGAAACCAACTCTAAGTAAACCTCCGTAAATTCTTACCTTGACAGAGGAAGCCCTTTTGAGCACATTCCATTTATCGGGGCTCTGAATATCTGATGTGCGTGACATTCGGCCATCTATCTCGTAACCCGCTGACAGGTCTGTGAGTCCACTCCTTGGTAGGGTCGCACATCCTCTATGCAGGTCCAGCACCAGCAAGGGCGGAGAGTCGCACATGCTATTCCGCCACGTAGCCATAGTTAGGTCAGTGGTCAGTCCGTGCTTGGCATATATAGCTGTCAGTAGAATCAAAATTGCTTCCTTATCTTGATCATTTGGCCTTCAGAACTTTGTAGAACAGGTAACAAGGCTTTCTCTGATGCAGAAGATCATCTAATATCTAAATTGTCTCCTATACCATCTCATGTACCTCTACAGCTGATGTTTAAATTGCTAGACGTTGGGTAGATCTTTCTGATGCAGGAGATCATGTAACTTAAAGTTATTTCCCTATTGCTTTTCGCTTGCCTCTATACCACTCCTTTCAGAATTGTTTGACACTGAACAGGTTCTTCTGACACGGGGATCATTTAGTTTCTAAAGTATTGTCGCCGTATACCTTTTCGTGCGCCTCCGCGACCTCTTCTCAATTTTGTAGGACACCAACAAATACTTTGACAAGGAAGATCAGGTTGTTTCTATATTTTAACGAGCACGTTGCCAAATAGTATGGGACCACTTCCGGCACTTCAGGATTCCTTGTAGTCGAGTAGAGTACAAACAATGGTGTATGCTAATACCAATGCATGTTCACGTGTGCGATTATGATGCATACCTCGTGCAGACCCCGATGCAGTTCAGTCAATGGCATATTGCCTAATAAGATCCGATTGACATGTGCAAGCATGCATGGTGGAGAGTCACCTGTTGTTTTGAATGCAATGCAACATCCAGGTCCATGATCCAACTATCATTGTCTCCATTCACTTTGAACATAGATGAAAATGGGTTAATGTAGTCAAGGACGGCCTCACCATAGAAGAAGTGAAAACATTGTAGCGAAATTGTAGCACAATTATCATATTAATTGCGTCATGTGAGTTGAGCTCGAGTACCGAGTTCAGGTCTACGTATCACATGTAATTTCCCCCTTTTTCTGGTGGTATTGGATTAAGTTCCACGTGTACCGTGACTTGATATCCACAATCAATAGTTGAATTCAATAACACTAGCAGATTTCCAGCATTCCAATGTATTTCCAGTGAATTGTTTGTCCTTCAAGACAACATGACTATCTTCCTTCCTTTGCAAAGCATAAGCCATCTGGTTTTTCATCAAAACATCACAAGTCAATATTGAATCAATACAGTGTTCGATGTTGATTAGATTGAAAAGGTTTAGTGACCTATTCTTCTCCAGTTCAAGCCCTCATCATCTTCAGGAGCCACAAAGACAAGGTCCAGAGATGAAACCTTAAAACACAATGGCGCAAAAAGCTAGAGTGGTAACCTCGGGGATTATTTATAAATACTTGAGTTTGGATGCACACTGCTTTGAACGTTCTCTACAGGAAATTATATTTGGCGCGTTTTGCGCAATATTTATATTCTTTGTTTTTCTTGAAAGAAACAAAACAATCGTGTTCTTTATTTGTTCAATCTCGATCCTGCTCTTTGCACCACGTTTATCATTACAGAAACCAAAAGGACAGTTGCTTATCTGCTTGGGTATCGCAAAGGCTCCTCTCTATAAGCTGGTCATGTTGCCAAGTTTTCAATCAGCATCTCCGTTCTGGTTCCCTGCGGATACCAGGGGTATGGTCTCAGAGGAGTTCATCCAGGAACCACCGACCCTGGGCGAGAACAGAGTGATCACGAACAGTCAGTCGCACGAAAGATTCTCCAGGTTCACCAAGCCAGCATTTGACGGGTTTTTACGCTAATAACGATCCCTGGCATTGTTCTTCGGAAACTGATAAGATTCGATCTCTCTAACTTTAACTGTTCGACATGCTCAAGAAAATTGGCATCAGTTTTGTTACATTGTTGCTGACAGGTGGATAGAAACGAATAAATTTATGCTGGGGAAATTGATTTTGTTCCAAGCAATATTCCATGTATTCAGGATACCCTCTGAGAAAAACGAATTTGTGAAGACGCATTACTCGTTCTTTAAATTGTAAGGGTTATTATCAGACTTCCTTAGATTCTCGGTACTTTTAAAACCTACGCTGGGCCCACGCTCGCTGGAGAATATGACAAACGAGGAAACAAAACCGTCGACAGCGATGGGGGTACTCCTGAAGGTCCTTATTGTTTCCCACCATTTTTCTCGCTCTTTTTTTGACTGAAATTTAAACTCCCAATGCAGATGTCAAACAGTAGTACTTGCAGAATATAGAAATGAAATTATACGTCAGCTCCCGAGTTAACAATCCATTGGTTGAATATCCTGCCTTAAATGATCATTATCGACAAGCAAGCCAAAATACATCCACATTGGCAAGGTGTCAGTGCCACTGGCAGGTATTCCCAATTTCACCACCAGGTAAAGTGGCGAACAAGAAGTGACCTCTCCATTAGGTTTTTTTCTGCTCATCCGTGGTTGAGATAAAGAAAACAACATTCATCGACAGGTTTGAAAAATTGCGGTATGTGTACTGTGGGGTTTTGCAAGCTTTATTCGAAAATACGACCAGCTTAAATGAAAAATTATCGTGTCTATTCTAAATTTAATTTTTGTTGCTGATTCACCTGTGCAAACAGGGTTTTGACGCCTCGATGAGTACCTAGGATTCCTGGAACGATGGTTCCTGTGTAAGGGGTCATAATATTTTTTTTTACTTTTTTAAACTGCGTGACCTTGGCAGGGCGAAGAACTTGACTGGATGACAGGGGCAAGGTAGCGGGGTGATGGTTATGAAACGGACCATCAACAGGAAAAACGGAATGCCCTTGTCCAGCTGATGTTATAGATAAACACTTAAACTGATAGCATCTTACTGATGGAGAGAGAGCGAAAGAGAGAGAGAGAGAGAGAGTGAGTGTGTGTGTGTGTGTGTGTGTGTGCGTGTGTGTGTGTTTGTGAGAGAGAGAGAGAGAGAGGGGGGAGTCAGAGACAGGGAGAGAGATAGAGAGAGAGAGAGACAGGTGGGACACAGAAAAGAGAGAGGAGATAGATATGGGATGGGAGAGAGGGGGGGAATATCAGCATTAAAAGTTTGCTAGAGAGAAGAAGAAAACGAAGAAGAAGGAGAAGAAGAAGAAGAAGGAAAAAAAGGTGGTTATTGTAGTACAGAGTATTAAAGCAAAGGAAACCAGCCATATTTTTTACTTTTTCCTCTAAAAATTGCAAACATTTTTACTTGATGCTTTGTTTTTTTAAATGCAGATTTCAAAGGAATTTTGACATTTTCTTATTCACTTTATATAGCCCCCCCCCCCAGCTCTTCAAATAAATCAGATAAGACACAATGAAAGAAAAATCGAATCAGATATTTAAGGTCAGATAATTCATATTTTATTAAAATTGAAATACAAAAAAATTGGTATATACATTATCAGTATGTTACTATTCACATTCTCAATTACATACAATGTAAAAATTTATACAAAATACATTTAAAAAGAACACAGATCAAGGTTAAACTTTGGAGGAATCTCTTTATATCTTTGTCTTATATACCTCAGAAAGTAATTTCAATTACCCCAACTAAAAATGCAACGGTATAAATAAAAATATGTTAAAGAGTTGTGAGATTTATACTTTCGAAAGGAGGATTCGGAATTATTTTTCACTTTTTTTCTCTCGTGATTTTTTCTTCGTTTTACCGATTCGTCTGAAATAACCTTTGCAATCATTTGCCCAGAAACACAATCACTGACATATTTTAGCATGTGCCCCGTTAGGGGCTAATAATAAAAAATGTATCTACTAAAATTCCAGCAAATGTGTGCAATTGTGAGCGCCCTCTTTTTAACGAATTCTGACGCTGATAAGATGCATCCAAATTTACGAGAAAAAAACAACAACACCATTTTACCACAAATGTCTTACAAACACCTTAGATTATCTAAAGCTTTACAAGATATATTCAATAAATACATTGTATTATCGGAATGTCAAAATGCAACACAATATTAGAGGAAGATTAATGACGTATAAAATATTTAAAGCTATAAGTACTTTGCTATTCAATACATTTTTGCTGGTCATCCCGTAATAAGGAAATTGTTAAATTGCTCTGAATATAACAAAACTTAGGAAAATAGGTATAAGAATCAATTGCAAACTGTTACCATCAAGAAAATTTGTATAAATAGTGCACGCTTGGTACTATTAAAACTGGTGGCTTCGATATGATTCAACTTTGACTAAACTAAATTAGCATCTTTAAACAATCAAGCATATTGTGGAAGAAACTGCAGCAAGTCATTCATGATCAAGTTAGAGTGTGGAATGCACTTAAGTCCATCCTGATATTAACTTGGTTTTAATAGAAGCAGGAATATTACAAGCACGCATCAGTGAGCGTTTGAGCAAAATCCGATTATGAATAAGAAAGTTACGCATATTTGAGGTTGCGATCGATCAAACACAAATATTGGCAACTTTGTGACGTATTTTGCTCTCCCATTTGCTCTGTACTGAAAAAATCCGAAATGTCAGTCATACATGCAACCTAAATACATTTATTGCAAGTTTGTTTCTATACAACCCCTGTACGAAACAAATCTATTCCGTGATCATTAACTGAGAAAATGAAAGTTTGTGAAATTTTAGTTCATAACGATTTGGAGAGGACCTGTAATGTTACATAAAATACAATTATGAAAAAAAAATCATGAATTTCTTATTCTTTATCGGATTTTGCACAGACTTTCATTCATCTGTTTCTCTATTTTTTGCTTCTTTTTAAAATCAACTAAATATTAGGGTGGGCTTCCCCTTTAACGATCTCTCTCTCTCTCTCTCTCTCTCTCTTTCTCTCTCGTTTTCATGACCAAAGTTGGAAATCAAAAATATACACATTAGATAAATATATAACTTATGAACATTTCACTGATTCTTCATGTAAACCAAAAATGGACACCAGGATCATTTTAATAAAACAAGAAAGTTCCAAAAATTGGTGTTTTTCTCTCAAAAAGACAATAATATATATATTAGAGATAAAGACAACAGCGTTTACAACATTTTCAAGATTAGTGATTTTTGGAATGACTGTTGTTGTCAGTACTGCTTTGCAAATGATTTTTTAAATACTTTTGCTAATACACTGTACCCTACTATCTTGAAATACATGTAATTATCAATACAATAAGTTCATGTTTAACCGAAAGTCAAAACTAAACAAATCATGCTAAAAAGCTTGACATAATTTACCTTGGTGACTGGTAAAATTTGATCTCAGAGACTATTCTTAATATCTAAATCGCTCATTTATATAATCCTTTTAGAAGTTTTACACAGAAACAAAAATACATGTTAAAAGATTTTACAGTTATAACACCGCCACGAATATCTATATCCTTTTTTTTTCTAGTATAACTTAAACAAATATTTGCACGTCACGGTAATTTTGCTTATAAAGTCTCTTTCTGCGCGCAAAGATAATTGGACAATTGCAAAAATCAAAAAAAAATATTTTTACAGTATTTTTCGGATATAAGACTGAAAAAATTGAGTTAGGTTAACCTTTCGAAAGTAGTCACTACCGTATTCTATGTAGATTTTGTTGTAGATATAGTATTCCAAACAGTTTGGAGGAATACTATCATCTTCCCCAAATATTGAATAACATCTTTCACAGAAGCAAGCTCCATTCTGAGGCAGTTTTGAATCTCGTTACCGATGGTTCAAGCTAATTAAGTCAATAAGTGCTGCCACTGAATACCATAAAACTACCCTGTAGTTATCAGTGTAAAGACTTGATACGATATGACCAAGAAGTTGCTGGTAACTTCTTGATATGACGCGGTAGATCGCCTCAATTAAGGGAGTTTACAGATACAAACTGCGCATGGGCAGATAAAGGTCATTTGAACCAAAAAGGTAAAACCCACAGAGATGAATACTTGATATGCGCTCATGAAAGTTATGTAACATTATTCATTTATGCACCAACGGTACATTCTATGATACGCAGGTGTAAGTATTCTTTTCAAGAGGGCAAACAAAAGGTCTTCATGAGGCCCATCTAGGACTTTGGCAGTTATCATTCTAATATGCTCAAAGTGGAACTTCTCCATGTGTAAAAGATATGTGGATATTTGGGGTCATTTGTACCATGTGCTATCTGTAAACTCCCTTATAAGCCGCCGCGGTTGTGTTGTTGTTTGTTACTGTACAAAGGACTTGTGCGTATTCACTGAGCTGATATACGATACAGAAATGTGAATCGTGTTACATTTTACGTCATCATTAATAAGCACTATGAACATGACGGACAAAGAAAGATGACAAAATATACAGTTCCTCAGGTAGACAAAGGAACATCCCTTCTCTGCTATTATGTAAAATTTGTAGAACAGGTGAATATGCATGTAACACATGTTCTATACAGTTTTACATAATAGCAGTGAAGGGATGTTCCTTTGTCTACTTCAGGAACTGTATATTTTGTCCTCTTTCTTTGTGCGTCATGTTCATAGTGAAGCCGCCATAGATTAGTTGTGCAATATCTGAAGTCTCAATTCATGAATTTATTCACAACCTTTTCAAATCTTTTTCACTCAGTAACCTTTATCTGGCGTCGAAACCCGGAAATGGTTAACTGTAATATTGTTTTATTGCCATTTTTGATAGAAATGAACATTCTAAATAATAACATAACATGAACATTCTAAACAATTCAATGATTTTGATGGTGTTTGTGTAGGTAGACGAGGTTGAGTTGACTGTCAAAAAAATAATCTTTCTGTTTCTCGTAGTATTTCTCAGAGTGTTTTTTAATCTACCGTATACATGCATATCAGCATTTTAACAAGCATCTATCCAACAAACAATTTTTGTTTCCTCTGTATAAGATATTTGGAGCAAAACCCTAATAATTATAATTTTGTTGCAGTTCGGCGTGCATGCACAAGCTGCGTCAACTGGCAGAGTTTAGGGTCGAGTTGCTCAGGATACGGGCGACTCTCTCAAAAGTGTATGGGCCGAATAGTTCCAAGGGCGAAATGATTCTGGTTCCTCTCGACCGAGTCCAACCATTCTAAATAGACAGCCAATGTTTAGCCTTGCGAACAAAAAGAAAGATAAATAATTCAATTTGGTGATTGTGACAATTTCATGGAAACATTACACTTTAGAAAAGTGACTTTATCCTTGCCAATCAAAATTTAAGTAGGCACAATGGCTCAGTGGTAGAGCAGTGGTCTCGTTATAGGTTTATAGTTATAACCCTGACAAGAGTAGCTGAATCGCGATCTTGATTGATCAGGTTTTTGTTTGAAATATACATATATCGCTATATTAATTCGTTGAAGTGTTTCTACTAGTTCTTTTGTAATTCCGTGGTTATTTTCAGGCGAGAGCTTTCAATATTTGACACATCCTGAACGAGACAATTATTTAATCATTTAACAGTCTCAGAACGATAATATTTCCATAGCCATCATCATTTCGAATGTGTATTTTTTCAAATAGTTTGGTGGCAAAATGCAATATTGCTTTGGTTATTTAAAGTAATATTACGTGGATAATATCGCTAAACCAGGCGGGAATATTTATCTCGGACCACAGAAGGCTCACTAGTGGGAGATTAGTGGTCTTGCAACCGGAAGATTCCAGATTCGAAACCAGATGGATGCGGTAATGCCCTTTAAAGGCATTGTTTGACACTCATGAATGAATTCTTTAAAATAACAACCCGAATAACAATACAGAAAATAACTACTAACAATTGACTGACATGGTCAATTGCAAAACACAATGCCACTAGGCTATCGTCGATCCAACAGTAAAAGTATTAAGAGAGGACCAGTAACTACGCCCTCTCACATTGCCTGGCGGAAATCATCGAATGACGATGGAAACGCCATTATTCGCAACAACAACAACAACAACAATCATGTTTTCCGTTTTACAAATCTGAGGTGAATGGCCCTACGTGTCATCAGTGTCTGTGATGCGGTGTGATACTGAAGCCCTTAACGAATTGCGCTTCAAAATGATCATAATAACCGCTTCAAAAAAGTAAAATCTTTGAGTGAACTCAAACTGATTGACCTAAAGGTTTACAATTATGATTGCATCATGAGCTAAAATCCAGGATTTTTTAATATTAATCTGAGGCAAAGAAACCAAATCCCTTTAATAAAATCGTAAATCTCTATATTGATACCAAGTCTCTTGGACATAGCTTCAAGTTATAGGTTCAATGATTTGCTCATCTACGGGTACATGCTCAGGTTACAACCCTGTATTCTGAGCAACCAGTTAAAAAAAAACATCTTATAACCACGAAGGTATAATTCTTGATAGGAATATTTACCTTGAATCTTGTGACTTCTCCCTTTTCCCTTATCAGATCATGCTCTGCACGTGGTGTGATAGCGTAGGCGAATTTCTAAGGATAAAGACAAGATATAATGGAGAATGTATAATATTGCGATTATTTAAAGACAGGTTATTCTACTGTCATTAATTTAGATTAACCTATACTGCCATCTGTCGCTCACAATGCCCCGATCTGTGGACAGCCATGTCCCAAAATTCATCACCAACTACATGACGCGCCAGTGCGTTATGATACTTGGATACAGGAACCGGAAATTCCTCAAGGTACGCCTTCACCGAAAGATGACGCAAGTGAAAATACATTACACCAGTGGTAGCGATGTCGGTAAAATAGATTGCCTTTAGACAATAAGAAGTGCGATATGGAGAAACTATCACGATTTGAAAGAAAACACATTGTAACTATTATTTTTAATGGACAAACCAAGATATGACATTTATACAGTTAAGTAAATGCATCATCTTTGATCTTGTTGTCATGTTGGTTAGATTTATATATAAAAGACACGTAAATATAGGTCAGAATGCTATTCAAAGTTACATTTCTTGAAGTGGTGACATTATTTTATAATTAATGGTGATTTTATTAATGGAAACCTGAACTAAAGCAATGATGTGAAACAAAACAAATAAAAGACCAACTTGTATTTTTAATATTCCTTTATAACAAAATTATAAGAAACATACATTCAACATTAAAATTTATGCAAGTATTTGGGAGTTTTCTATATTATGCACCGTGACATGTTGTAAGATGTTTGGACACACAACTTTGACAATGTTTGCAAGGTAAAAATTATCACTCAATTTATTCTAATTTAAGAATGTGGAGCGTCATAATTCTGATAAAATATTTGACACCCTCCCCCCTTTTAAAAATCTAATTTCTTCCTGTTTTTTTTTTTTGTTCTTCTTTTCTTTTCTTTTCCTCTAAAATGTGAAGGGCATAGGAGCACGAGGCACCAGGGAAGGAGCCCATGTTATGTTCTTCAGTTATGTCACACAAGGCTTTATCCCATCTTTCAAACCAGATTTTTGGGGCCACTGCCACCTGTCAGATGATAAGAACACTAATAATAATATCTCGTGTTGACCCAGGGTAGCCTCATCAACTATCATAAAAAGGTGTTCAAGTATTCCAGGAATTTCTTCTTACCAGATACCTATTTACCTCACCTAGGCGGAGCGTGGCATAATGTCGATTAATATCTTACCAACAGATTATTATTGCTGTTATTATTTGACCAATCGGGGAAAAAAATAGTATAACAATCAGATGATAGATACATAGCAATGTCATAATACATGCACAGAGCTTTAGGAAAGTGGTGAGGGGGAGAGAGAGGGATCCAATCTGCTGGTCAGTGGTGACAAAAGCTTACTCGAAAGCATGTTACCCTCCCCCCCCCCC
>BEXV01000351.1:241295-259301 GCA_003118195.1 Hemicentrotus pulcherrimus | reverse complement strand
GAGGGGGGGGGGGACTGGCAGAGTGGTGTTTAAATTGAGAGGCCAGGCAATATCATAGTCCAGATGATAGCCTTAAAACTAGATATCGCTCAGTTGGCTATGTACTGTTCAAAGAATTAAGTTTTAAGTTTTAAGTACTAAATAAGGGTTAAATACATATATATGTCAAAATTTGTACCTAATCAATTTTGTCTGAAGGCCTAATCAAAGAGTGTTGTGCTTCATTTGATACTACTTGCGGCCCGTTCTGTACTGTGCTATACAAATAGTGATCGCAATCAAAGTGCAGTGCAGCCCGTGAGCTAGTGAATCATCGATAAGCATCTCTTGATAGGTACCTTGTATTGAGTTTACCTTCACTTCAGATTTCAATATATTGGGAGGTTTTGTTATTGTTAAAAACTTAAATTAAATCAAATCTCGTGACAATATCAGAAATCAGAAATCATAAGCTCTGATGCCTCTGAAACACAGTTCATTTAATTTGGGCATGCATTTGTGGTCATTCATGATCGCGCTCAAGATCCATACGTACATGTACCGTACGTGCACCGGTACGAAGCAATTTGCTTGTACAGTGTACAGTATTGTACTGGCACTCGATTACAATCCAAAACGTCTGCGGCATTTAACATTTCGAGAATCTGGACCCCTTAAGTAATTTACAAAAGTGCCTTGCTAGCTAAATATTATCTGCTTTTAAAGAAATGCATATCTGCTGATTTACTCACTGTTGGAGGATAAAATGTTAAAGAATATTGACCACTGTCATGTACTGTTGTACACTACCTGCATAATCTATTTGATGAAGGGATCACTTGGTACAAGGCCAATACAATCAGGACATTTATATTGATATCAAAGTCCAGGGTGGTAGTGCTGCTGGGCAATTTAAAGGAGATTACCTGGAGTCCAAGATAAAGATGAGTTCTGGGCCCCATTTCACAAAACTTGTCATCAATGACAAATGCCCCCTGGTTTGAGGTCCTTCTGGCTCTCTGAGTACATATATCTATGTAGATCTTAATAACTCTACAAAAACAAAGATTTGTGAGCAAAACTGATTTTTTTTTTTATTTTCTTCTTTTTTCTGTACACTATACAGTGTATCTATATCTATACTTCGCAAGGAATTTATGACAAAAAGCTAAAGAGAATATAAAGCAATAATTGTACAAGTCATTTAATTATATTATAGTCCCACTGCACTACTTACATGAACATGTATAGCTACTTGCGCCCTCTTTATAGCAAACAATGCCTAAGCGGTGACTATTGGTGCCCCACGTCCCCCTTTTTCTTATGTTAATTGAGAGCTGATTTGATGAGATAACCACCTGTCAGTGACCATGCAGGGAGGTCTAATCGCTCCTGGCCAAATTAGTGCAGATAGACTTTAAAACAATGTATTAAATGAAAAAAAGTTAACGATAATAGGGATTCAATTAAAATCTAGATTAAAAAAATGCCAAATTCACAAGGCTACTGTTGAAGAGGATGTGGGAGGTGGTTGACACATTATTATTTCCTACCCCTTCCCCTTCTCCCTTTCCCTAATTCTCTTCTCTCGCTTTTACTTTCTTTTTACTTTTTTCTTCACTCAGTTGGGTAACCTCGTGCCCCCATGCCCCCCTCTAGCATCGCCAATGAATGAGACTCAGTTGGGTAGATAGGACCATATTATGGTACTACACGTTGTCATTGGTTGTTGTTTCGTTCTTTCATTCTGTAGGAGTATCTTTTGCAATGGGAACCACTACAGAGGCACCAACCACCACCGCAGCAGTGACCACTACAGAGGCACCAACCACTACAAAGTCACCGACCACCACCAAAGCAGCGACCACCACAGCTGCACCGACCACAACCGCTGCACCGACAACCGCCACAGCAGCGACGACCACCATGCCACCAACCACAACTGCTGCAATGACCACCACCATGGCAATGACAACGACGGCGATGCCGGTGGAAACAACCTGGAGTTTGAAGGACGCCAAGAACTCCACGTGCATCTTGGAACAGATACAGGCCGACTTCTCCATCATGTATGAGATGGTCAACGCAGAGAACAAAACCGTCCAAGTAAGTTTCTGTCCTACCTGTTGCCACAAGCTCTTGGGGGGTGTCCCTGGAGTGGTCTTAGGACACATGCTCCAGCGTCAATTGCTTTGTGGTCAATACCCCGTAGTAAAGAAATTCTTAATGCTAACCCTGGCCTGAACCCTACCCTAACCCCAACCCTAGCCTTGAACCTAGCATAAAAGCCGATTGCAACAATAATCCTTACCCTTTGATGAAATGAAGCCAGGGCCCCGTTGCATAAATCTTACCATTGATGGTAACTTTGCCATCAATGGCAACTACCATGGTAATGGAGCTCAACAGCCAATCAGAATCAAGGTTTCCATTGTAGTTACCATTGATGGCAAAGTTACCATCAATGGTAAGTTTTATACAATGGGGCCCTGGAGGGATTTTTGCCAAACCATAATACCTAGCATGCTGGACCATTGGCAATGGGGTCGTTGATTAGATATGCTGACAGTTCAGTGCAAATGGGGATTTTGATTTTCAAATTTCATGTCGGATGTGTTCCTAAACTTTTCAAGTGAAAAAAAAAAAGCGACCATCGGTTTAATAGTCCGGTCCTGATACAAGGCTTCTTAAAGGTAGGCTTTACTACTTCAGCTAGAAGGGATTAGACCGCCCAGCAAGCCGGCGAGGTCACCGTGACAGTTGGCTATCTCATTAACTCAGCTCTCATTTAACATAAGAAAAAGAGGATCATAGGGGACCAACAGGCACCGATTTGGGAAGTTTTCTATATAGAGGGAGCAAGTACATGTAGCTACAAGTAGGACAGTGTGCCTTTAAGATATCCCATTTGCTGATGATTTTATTGAATCATAATCGGCCTCTTCCCCCTCAAGAAAATCACCTCACTGGTATTCTTTTCCTTTTTTAAGTTATCCATTCTTTATATCTGCCCGACGGCCACATGCTCATACCTGTTCTGTAGCTCTGATAAAACAATGATTGTTGCTATTCTTCAAGTATCTTGAGTCTGAAGATTTATATTTACCATGCTACACGAGTGTCCTTGCTAATCCGTTCTTCCCCAACCTTTTCTCTCTATGTCCAGTCCAAGATCACCTTCATTCTACCCCAGGTATCAACGGTCGATGCCACGAAGAGCGCTTGTGGCGACAACGAGACTATGCCCAAGCTTACTCTGGTCTTCGACGACACTGTATATGGCAATATGTTTGAGCAGTTTTTCACCATGTCTGACAACAGCTCTGCCCTGGCCAACATCACTCTGGCTCTTAATCACACTGATGCTATCTTCCCCAACAGTACCCAAGCAGGTAAGAAAATGCAGTGTCTTATTTGCTGAAGAAACTATAGAAATGGGGCGTGATGTTCCAATCCTCGGAACAATTGCAGCAGTGACTTAAGAATTATATGTGATATGTGTGTACGCTATTGATTGTATCAGCGGTAACCAATTATCAGTTGATTGATATCACACTGTGCAATTTCTCTTTCATCCTGTCAAAACATCAAATTCTATAGTTCTATGAAAATGAAAAGTTGATTTAAGATTTTTTATTTCTCTCTTACTCATGAAATTTATTCTCTAACTCTCTCTTGAGATCTTTGTCCGTCTTCCCTCCCTCCTTTTCCTCAGCCCTTCTTTCCCATCCTCTCTCTTAACCATCTAGATCTCTTCCTCTCCCCCTCCCCCTCTCTCTCTCTCTCCTGTCCACCCTCCCTCTCACACTGACTCACTCTGACACACTATCGCTTTCTCCCTTATGTTTTTGCTCCTTTTACAACACAGATAATCTAAACATTTGGATCGTCCTATTATGCAACTCTTGACCTATGCTTTCTTGAATAAAACTACTACATCTTTCACCTCATGTAACAGCTTTTACCATCACTCTCATAACGATTGACTATTTCTATACTACTCCTTTGATCAGGCAAATTGGTGATGTACTCCACCACCCTTCCCATCGATACCTTCAATGTCAGCAACGGTCAGTCTTACCTCTGCAACTCGCTCCGGGATTTCAAGGTTGGCATGAACGCCAATGTGACCTTCTCAAAGGTCAAGGTTCAGACCGCTGACATCAAAGACAACAAATTTGGAAATGGTAAGAGGGCTTATTTTGAAAAAGGGTGGGGATTGTTTATAAATGTGGTAGCTTATACTTCAGGATATAAATTGTAAAGGCCTATTCAGACTTAACTCAGTAAACTGACAGTAAAAAGAAATTTGCTGTGTATAAGTAATTAAATTGTCTCTCTCTTTTTAACTCACAGAATTGATGAGGGGTTATTAATGCATGCATTACTTTTGTCTCGCCTGCGTAGTTAGAGCGAGATGAAGATGCTTTTCCAATTGCAGCAGCGCTTTGTCATTCCCCTATAGCGAGGCCCCTGTTAGGAATTAGCTGCATTCTTTGTGAGTGATTAGAAGTGGAACCGTGTGCAGTGGTACACCTTCTCATACAGGAGAGGCTAGAGAGTTGCGGTGATAAAATAAGCCTTTTCCCGTCCCAAGCACATGTGACAATAAACGTACAGTGAAATCTGTTGTAGTGACCATACTGGGTTAGAAAGATAACCTGTCTATAAAGACCATGTTTCCTGTTTCCCTTGCATTGTGTTTCTCAGTGATATGTCTGATAAATGAAGTTATACATAAAGACCAATAGTCTTTTGAAACCTCTTTCCTTATCTCCCTTGGGCTTTGTTTATATACAGGTTTCACTTTATAATGGATTAAAAAATTAATTTTTGTTCTTCTTCATGTTTTTTCCTTGTTAAATGTCATCACAGTCTCCCAGTGCCCCCAGGACACGCCCTCCACATCTCCAGCGCCCACGCCCACTCCCACGCCCACGCCCACCTCCACACCCTTACCGCCACCAGAGAGCTGGAACATCACCAACACCAACAACAAGACCTGCATGCTCATCGTAATGTCCCTGGAGTTCAACATCACTTACAAGACTTCCAAAAATAAGGTCAGATTTTAAAGCTGTTTTCAAACCCTTTTAAGTGGGACTACACTTCTTGTAGCTACTTGTGCCCTCTATAAAGCAAATAGCCTTGAACCTAGCATAAAAGCCGATTGCAACAATAATCCTTACCCTTTGATGAAATGAAGCCAGGGCCCCGTTGCATAAATCTTACCATTGATGGTAACTTTGCCATTAATGGCAACTACCAAGGAGTACCGAAGCTGTGACGTCATAACAATCTATTTTAAGAATTTTTCAATTTTTTCTTCATTTTCCGAAAGAGCATAAAAAATACTAAACATTAGGAGCCAGAGCATATAACACTGAGTTCCCATAGGACATATATTTATTCAGATGGTCATATCTCGGCAAATACATAACATATTCAATTGGTTTTCGACATTTTGACATTATTTTGGATGCTCTTTCGGAAAATGGAGAACAAATGGAGAAATTCCAAAAATAAATTTGAGATGACATCACACTTCACCACTCTATGGTAACAGGGCTAAACAGCCAATCAAAATGTATGTATCTCACCATTCTTTGTGATTCCATTTACATCAAGTCACAAGAATAGGCCAGTTTACTAACATTTTCAAATTTATGCATACTTTTTAAACAAAGGTTGTTCTTGACAACCTGAAAGCTTGTCCGAGGTTTGCTAGACATAACAGCTAATGTATGTAGACTGGGTTCCAAGTATTGTTGTTTATTTATATAATATTGACTGGCCTTGAGGGAGATACAACATAAATTTCCGAAACCTGACTCATATTGCCCCGAGTCAAAGACCAGGGCACTATGGTTCTTGTGAGGGCAATATATGTGGTATCTCCTGAAAGTTAAGCCAGTCAATATTGTTATTGTTATCCAAATCAGACATCCAGAGCAAATACATAAATCAACCATGACAATCTCAAAGAACTGAAGAAACTTTGTCAAACCAGCACTGTGCTTCCAGTGCTTGACGAAATTTTTGATACACTGCAAACAGTGTGCCTTTGGTGTGATATTATGTCACAATAGAGTGCGCGCAAAATGCGCAGGTTCTCGTACACATAATAGATACGCACTGAAAATGACAAAATACGACGTGGTGAATATGGATATGAATCTGAATATGAATAGGGATATCGACTGCATTAATACTGAGTGATTTCAAGTACGGTGTTCAGTGTTGGTGTTGGTGTTGAGAGCGCGCAAAGGCTGCTGAACCGAGCTCCAACACCAATGGTCAGTTTAGAAGGACGATACCGATCATGCGTGCGCGTTATCGGTAGCTCAACACCAGCCTCGACACTGAGTGACGTCCTACTCTACACACGAAACGTCTTGCGATAGAAGCATAATCCATTCAGAAAAGCCACTAAATTACATCATATCGAATATCAAATGTAAAGTCATATTAAAAAGTCAATAGATATAATATATTTCTGTTGAAAAACATATACAGCTCCGATGATTTACTTCTGTTTTTACTTTTAAATGGATTTTTACCTTGGCATGATCGAGAGATTCGTGCCAGATGTCCGCATAATTACCTGCGGTATACTGCAACACCAACACCAACACCGAACTCGAAATCATGAATTTCTCAATCCCGAGGGGCTGGTGTTGGTGAATGGGAAAATTACATGTAAATCATCAACACCAACCGCAATACTGGGTTCAGCAGACGACATTCAACACCAGCCCTCAACACAGACTACCGAAAATACATCATATTTCCAGAGGTCAATCACAACACTAGCCTGATTTCAAGTTCGGTGTTGTGGCTGGTGTTGGTGTTGGTGTTCTCACAACACTAACACGCGCCTCAGGGTGATAGCAGCGGAGGCAAATTTCCCTTGAGCGTATAAAAACAGCCAGTGCTCTCGTAGCAGTCGATATCTCTATATTATTGCTTGCTTTTTTAACACGTAAAGTCCATATGCTTTTTCATGAGAGGGTAATATGGTCTTATATTTACTGATTAGCTCTTTTAGGATTACAAAAGAGTGTAATATTATTTTGTAAAACCACTGCTCAGATGTCCGATATGGGTAATAATCATTAATAACAGGTTAATGGAATACCTTGTCATGAGGTCTCCAGGAAAGAAACATCCATAAATTTGAATATATTAGTAAATATTTCTGATCTATATATTCTGATTTNAAGGTTGCGTCGACTAGTCTTTCGCATCAGTCGTTTAAAATGAGGATCTTGGACAAAAGGTAATGAGTTGCCAATTTAAGTTTATCGAAAATATATTAAATGAAATGAAATGGTCATGATTACAGAGTGGTCTCTTTTGTATCATTAAATTGCAATATCATTAGACTGCAAAATAAGAACTGCGTCAAAATTGATTAAAATTATGAATTAACAAGTTATCGAATCAGAATTATGAATAGGGATATCGACTGCTTTAATACTGAGTGATTTCAAGTACGGTGTTCAGTGTTGGTGTTGGTGTTGAGAGCACGCAAAGGCTGCTGAACCGAGCTCCAACACCAATGGTCAGTTTAGAAGGACGATACCGGTCTTGCGTGCGCATTATCGGTAGCTCAACACCAGCCTCAACACTGAGTGATGTCCTACTCTATACATGAAATGTCTTGCGATAAAAGCATAATCCATTCAGAAAATCCACTAATTTACATCATATCGAATATCAAATGTAAAGGCATATTAAAAAGTCAATAGATATTTCTGTTGAAAAACATATACAGCTCCGATGATTTACTTCTGTTTTTACTTTTAAATGGATTTTTACCTCGGCATGATCGAGAGATTCGTGCCAGATGTCCGCATAATTACCTGCGGTATACTGCAACACCAACACCGAACTAGAAATCATGAATTTCTCAATCCCGAGGGGCTGGTGTTGGTGAGTGGGAAAATTACATGTAAATTGTCAACACCAACCGCAATACTGGGTTCAGCAGACGACATTCAACACCAGCCCTCAACACAGACTACCGAAAATACATCATATTTCCCGAGGTCAATCACGACACTAGCCTGATTTCAAGTTCGGTGTTATGGCTGGTGTTGGTGTTGGTGTTCTCACAACACCAACACCAGCTTTCCACACCGAACTTGAAATCACTCACTGCTCTTGGGAAATTTCCCCCCGCTGCTATCACCCCTCGGCGCGCCTCAGGGTGATATCAGCGGAGGCAAATTTCCCTTGAACGTATAAAAACAGCCATTGCTCTCGTAGCAGTCGATATCTCTATATTATTGCTTGCTTTTTTAACACGTAAAGTCCATATGCTTTTTCATGAGAGGTTAATATGGTCTTATATTTACTGATTAGCTCTTTTAGGATTACAAAAGAGTGTAATATTATTTTGGAAAACCACTGCTCAGATGTCCGATACGGGTAATAATCATTAATAACGGGTTAATGGAATACCTTGTCATGAGGTCTCCAGGAAAGAAACATCCATAAATTTGAATATATTAGTAAATATTTCTGATCTATATATTCTGATTTATTGGATAAAAAGACCTTCAGGAAAACTTACCACTGATAGTACTTTGCCATCAATGATAACTACCATGAAAACCTTGATTTTTATTGGCTGTTGAGCCCTGTTACCATGGTAGTTGCCATTGATGGCAAAGTTACCATAAATGGTAAGTTTAATGCAACAGGCCCTGGTTATAGTAACTTCGTTAATGTTTTCCCAAGCATCTATGTGAATCTCTTTAAACTCTATTTTTTTGTATTTACTGGTTTCCTAATTTTGTTTTTCCCAATTAAAGGATAACAATTACAGGTTGGGAATGGGTCAACCCTTAAAAGTGCCAGAAACACACAGGCCCCAGAATTCTGTACCTTGATATCATTATTTATGATCTGGCCTTTTTTCTCTTTTTTTACAAAAAATTAAGATAAACTGAATGTTCTGAATTTTCATGAAGAATTCTAAATTACAAAAAGGTAGTCTGACTTTTGAACACAAAATATTGGGAGGTCTTTGTGCTGCATTATATTTTACTTTCCAGCATCCCAGTCTGTTGTTTGTTGGTTTGTTAAAAAAAAGGTTCAATGGAAAGATAGATAACATTGACAAAGAGACATACATGTAGTTTCATCGTTCTTCTGTCAACATAAATGTCTACAAAAGGACACCATGAGTCTGTCAATGTCAACAATGATGGCTCTTGTAGTTTAATTTGCATCTTTCATTCGTTATTCACAGACCAATACAAATATTGTAAGGATCCCCGCGAATGCCGACTCCTCCCAGTCAGAGTGCGGGGTCAGCAATACTACCTCCAAATTCATCCTGACGTTCTTAGATGGCTGGAAGCTGGAGCTGGACTTCACCCTCAACACCACCACCAACGAATATAACAATACCAACATGATGCTCACCTACTCCTACAGTAACTTAATTGACCCTGCAAAGAATGGTGAGTGCTGCTATTTCGAAGAAGCCAGTGTTAATTATTGGTTTGAAGCCTTGAATGTTCAGGTGTAACTTATCTCTGCTAGTTTATTCTGGATCAGTACCAGAAATCTTTATTATTTTGAAAGTCATATCTCAGTCTGGACCAGAGATTCTGAAAACATGACATCTTGTAAATGTCACCCTGTCATTTTTAGTTTTCTGTGGTCCCGTAGAAAAGCCTCCGGACTGCAGCAGCATTGATATCTATCGGCAAGGCCTTGATCTGCATTAGCCAAAACTCGACTCGGGTGAGGTAAAGGAGTACCTTGCTGGCCTTTACTCCTGAAGTGCCAGAGTTCTGTAATGGCAGCCTTGCTAAAGCTGGGGTAATCATAATGGAGCTGCAGAAGCAGCAATATGCTAGACACGAGCTCATTGAAACCACCATCATTATCATAATTATTTTCCCTTTGCCTTTCAGGTTCGGCCAACGCCTCGATAGGAAACACCGGGATCCATGCGCCGGCAGGAAAGTGCTACAGCTGCAAAGCCGATCAGACACTAGAGGCAAACAATGTCACCTTTATCCTTCATGATGTCAAGATTCAGCCATTTGCATTGAAGTCCAATCAGACTTATGGCACAGGTAAGTTGTCCATTGTTGGTACCTCCCAACATGCGCTTGAGTGAAATGGCTGCAGTTTTCAACTCATGAATTAGTTCAAGAGAATGACGAGTTCTGGGCAACGTGAAAAATAATGTCCCCTGATATGATGGCTCTTCAAATGCCCTTATTTGTTTAAATATACAAAGTAAAAGCTAAAGGTTGCATAACCTACACAATTTCATGCCACATATTTGTGTAGTCCCTTAAACATATTTCTGTGTACAGTGTGAATTTTATTAACAAGACTGGGCCAATTTCTCATCATTTGATGACTCAAAAATGTCATGGTATATACCAAGACGTATGTGCTACATGATCAACCTTTCCCAATCACTTCCACACAGTTTCGTTCACAATGAAATCGCATGACCAGAGTTAATAAAGGGTTAATATTAATCACAACTTATTTGCGAATCAAGCACAACTTCAGAGTTAGGAGACTGCAAACTTGTGATTGATTGGAAGACTTACATTGATTTTGATCAATCGCAACGCTTTATAAGACAGGGCCCAGAACTCAACAGGGCCCTGTTTCATAAAACTTGATATCAATTACAAGCTACTGTTATAAGCTACTGAAATCATGGCATCTGGTTGGCTGAGGGCAAATTTATCATAGAAATTCAGCAGTTGTTATAGATGACAAGTTTTGTGAAACAGGCCAGTCACTAAAGATTTTTTTTAAAACTGTTTACAGCTAGAATGTATTAATCCAACTTCAAGCAAAATTTACTCGGCATCCAAGTCTGACTTCCATGTCCGATGCGGGTTGTAATTTATGCGAGCGTGTGTGTGTGTGTGTATTGGGTTTTTACAGACGTGTATCAATCAGATATGATTATTTACATCTGGGGACTGACCTTTAAACGTCACCATCCGAAAGACATGACTCAAGTAGTATACTCACACATTACTTTATTTGGAGTGTATGTTTAACTGTTTAAAATCCCCTCACATTAGTGATATTTGCGGCTCATAATTTTAAATGCAATATTACCACATGGAACAAGTAACATACAAAAAGTAATATTTTTGGGGTGATAAGTGCACTTTAAGCGGGAAGTCCGCCCGGAAATTGGTTTAGATCAAAAGTAGAATGAGAGAGCAAACCAGTGCATTTTTGAGGAAATTCAGACAGAGGATGAGAAGAGATTACAGTTTTAAAGTTGCAAGCGATCATGCACAAAGTTGCAACTTGTGATGTTTTTTTCGTGCACCTCTTCTCCTTTCTCTATACTAAGAATGTCTAGTCTCTCAGAAGAAAATATGAAATCATATGTGCGCCTTTGATAGAATTATTCCATTTATTATTTTTAAAAACGCCTTTTTGATTGAAATTTTACTTCAGTAACATCCAAGAAAATAGAAATTCATTAAATTTTCAGTACATCTTTTTTTACTTGATCTTATTCTTCCATTACATAGCTTTTTTGTTAAAACTCCAACTTAATATTAGGGTGAACTTCCCCGTTAAAGGTAAAGAACAGTATTGGAAACGCCCCAATTTCAAAAAATGAAATGGAAGCTCTCATTACCAATCATGTGAAAGAATATGTTTTGACTAATACATGATGATAAAAAATTTGCAGGGAAACCGCCTACTAATTCATATATTTGGTAAATTTGTTTCTCTCATGGTTGTGTGAGAGATATAGGGTAGTCCCATATACATCTTTCTGTGTATAGTGCTTGTAACTTTATGAAGAATGGGCCAAATTCCTTATCATTTTGATGATTCCAAAACCTTGCAGATGCTAGATGCTAGATGATCAACCTTTTCTGATCGATTCCACAACGTTTCTTTCACAATGCAATCGCATGACCATAACTGGTCTTTACCTTTAAACATCACGCTTATAAACTTCTTGTATTTGTATTTTAAAAAATTATGTTCAGAGGTACAATAATAGCCATCATTGTTTTATTGTGTCTTGCAGAGGCGCCTTGTCCTGCTGATGACAAGCCCAACAACATCGTTCCAATCGCGGTGGGATGCGCCCTTGCTGGTCTGGTCATCATCGTCCTCATCGCTTACCTGATCGGACGTCAGAGGAGTTCTAAATCGGGTTACGAATCGGTCTAATATGGATCAAGACGAGGACCAAATTCAGAGTCAAGATTTCTTCATCTCGGCCATCAGCCGTGGGTGCAGCAGGGATTGTTCTTACCTTTAAACCAGAATATCTCATACCTTGTAGCGTGTTAAGTGTTGGCATTGATGGGCACACTCCATGTCAGTCACGTGCTGACCTGCTTAACTATCTAATGTGAAATGGTCAGTGGTGTAAGGCATCGGGGCATTCACACTAGTAATTCAATCTCATTGTAAGTATTACTATGTGTCGGAAGTGACTTTAACATGTTCTATCAACACCTCTTTGCTTGCCGGGTTGAAATAATCAAGTGTGAAAGGGTCTGTAGTTTGAGGAGACATAGGAACATATTTCATGCTTATTGTCCAATCCCTTTATCACACTAAAGCATTGAAGAATGATAATCCCACTGCATATCTGGTCTTCTGTAGATCCTTGCTTTGTTCATATGATTGGGGAGTGGAATGATAAATGTGAACACAACGGTTTGTTCCTAAATGAAGAAATCTTGATGGGGTGGGGGAGTAGTTCAGAAACAACGTCCCCTCACTCATGTGTCTCTCTTCCTGGAGTTGCTAGTAGTTTTCTCATAGTGCGAAGGTTTGGATATGAATCTCAGATATATTTTTTTGCTTTATGTATTGTTGTGCCCAGCCCCTCCTTTTGAAAAGAATAGATCTGATAGATATCTCTAGTACTATCTTCTCACAGACTTAGAATATATTATTCATCTTTTTTTCCTTCTATTTCATGGTGTTTACGGCTCTCTATCTTTTCTTCATGTGGATTTGAATTACAAATGACGGTTTACTGAAAAGATGGGATATGCGCTCAAGTGGTGCCTGAAATTCAGATTGGATGCGCAAACTTCATAAATCTAGTCGTAACCAATTACTTACATGATTAATTGATATTATATAATTGTTTGTGTTCCTACATAATGTTAATGCCTTTTATATACCCTTGCCTGGCAACTCCAGGAAGATTTATAATCTTCTTTTTTTTTAATTATAGAAAATTGGGTTGTATACAATTTAGATCACATTGTTGTGTGTAATGTAATATGGGGGATGAGTTATAAGTGTGTATGTGGCAGAATTAAATCTATTTTCATATCAGTTCAGGGCGATGTATTATAAAGCCTTTTGATAAATCGTAAGGTTGATTTTGAGCGTAAGTCTATGGCTCATTATGTATTGATCAAACTTCAGATCAATCATAACTCTTTATAATACGCAGCCCGGCGTATGAATGTTTATTACTGTGGTGTGTATGATATAGATACAGTATTGCTTGAAATAAAGTTGACACATTACCACCAAGTCACACCAAGGTCTATGGGATAATGCATGCAGTCACGCGTGACACAGTGTGAGACTGTCAACTTTATTCCAAGCAATACTGTATAATATACTCCTATATTTTTGCCATACTTCTTTTACATGTAGTTCACTCTGTCACTGTTTTTTTTAAATAAAGATAATTTTCCTTGCTTATATAGTGCCTAACACTTACTTTATCAGAAGTCTGTAAACGCTCTACAATAATGATAATAATAATAATAATAATAGTAGAAACAAGGTACTTGAGGATTCTCCTCTGCATTCAGCCGTTATTACCAATGTCAGTGGTGAAGAGCCTGCTCAGTAAGGACCTTTTCACACACTCAATGCAAAAACTGCTCCAGTTTATCGTGCTGGGTCATTTTTATGTGTGTGTGAATGAAAGAAACGTAGGGCCATTTTGACATCACATGGCCAATTTCAAACTATGCGCAATACACTTGAGCATTAAATGCTTGCACGCATGCAGCTTATTGAGACCTGCGTATGAAAATCATGTACCTGCAATCAAGGCCACCAAAATAATGGGCTTAAGTTTGCTCGGAAGCTGTCTTTAAATTCAGACAAAATACTCAGCCACAAACTGCAACTAAATAGTATACTAGTTAATTCAAGTCACAAACTAAGTAAAACATGCTTCTTTCTGATGGAAGTATTGAATTGAATACAGGCCCTGGGCCCTACCTGAGCAGCTCTTCCCAGTAGCTGGGATGAATTGTTTCAAGAACTAGGAAAAAACCTCGTTTTATTGGCTAAAGTGCTTAGAGACTATCACCATAATATTAACTAAAATGTACCAATTTGCAATTTTATGTGAGATACACTGTATGTTATAGTTTATTGTCAATGATGTAGTGTTTATAATTTCAAAGAAATGGTTCTACTAATTGTGTAGTTTATATAAATTAGATATGTTTTTTTCTGCATCGAGATATTGCAATGAATGTATTGAATCAAATTCAGTGCAGAATTGCGATTTAATTATTTGCCTTGATATTTGAAAATGGGGTAAAGTGATAAGCAAGTGGTGAATAAGCAATAAAAGCAGTTGCAAGATGCGAAGATCTGAATTTTTGTGAATATGTTGTGTGGCAGGCAGAAGGGCATTAAGCATATGTTATACACTTGCCAATTTTCAAAACATGTTACGCTGTTTTAGAACCTGACAGGACTTTCTCTCAATATGGACTTATAAAAAGTTAAAAGAGATGAGGACATTTTTTTAAAGATGGGAGCATTTTAACCCTAATGACCTGCCTAATGTTTGTGTTTAGCAGAAAGGCACAATACGCTAATGCCCTTCTGTCAGCGGCATGACGATATGGGATCAAATGTTCAGAATGCATGGAATAGGCAGCCACCAAGCCTGTCTTTGTATCAAAATAAACCCTTGTCGTTATAAACATAACACACAATCAGACCTTACTTTCAAGGGCTTTGTTGTGACTGCTTGTTTTCATCAAGAAAAGGTCTTTCGGAGTGTTCTTGCTAGCTATGACTTGTTACGGTGAGAAAATGATAGGGAAAAAATTGTTGAAATAATAATATGAAATTTTTTATGAAGTAATATCTTAAGTTGTACAAATTTGTTACATTTGTTGTTCAATTGTATGCCATGCCAGAGAGTAGTTATAGGTATAGAAACGAAGGGAAGAGATTGGTTTATTTGTCATAAATGAAGAGATGAATGGTGCAGACATGGATAAAATGGTTTATGATTTTTTTCACTTTGGAAATGCATAGTAGATAGAGTAACAGCAACTCACTGCATTAGTTTAATTAATTTATGGTGTAGGCATGTAGAACAGTGCTTTTAGTCAACGGTTGGCATTCCATCTAGAATCAAAGTCAATATATACCCACTGAAACATGGATATATGTTAGTAAACTTAGTATGCCTTCATCAAGACAAGCCTACATAATTATATTGTTATTACTCTGTGGTTTAATACGGTCTAACTGAAGTATCCTGATGATGATTGTGAAGATGTTTAAGATGATGATGCTGTTTATGGTGATGTAGTTATTACCTTTTAGTTGTTTGTCAGTGAAGGAATGTACATGTAGTCATTACAATAATTAGCACATAAATCCTACATGCACACATCTGTTACATTTGTCATTTATGTCCCAAGTGCTGTGATATTTTCAGTTTAGTATACAACATACATGTACATTAATCTACAAACCAATTACATTGCATGTGCATTTTTATCACAATCAATGTATTATATCTACTGAAAGGACACTCAAAGTGCTCTGAATTTAAAACTAAGAATGTGAAAGTAAAACTTTATACAAAAAACAATATATGTTCATTTTATGTGGTAAAAGCAAAATGTAACAAATCAATTCATAATGCACAATAGATTCTGATCAGTTTCATAAGTCAACAAGACTCTGATGTGAGTTGAAATATAAGTTCTTGCTCTTTATGATTTCATTTTGAGATGTGATATGCATATTGTCTATTCTGAACCAGAAGTCATACACATGTACTTGAACACAGAGTTAACACCCTTCTGGCTCTAAACGGACAATATACCTTTAATTTGTATGGGGACACAAGCTACCTGTAGATTGTACGCAGCTAATGTATATATGCTTACACTTGATTTCCAAATATCATTGAAACATATACATGTAAGTGTATATGATCATATGCATTGTTGTTCTTTTATTCTCAATAAAACCATTATCTATCTACTCTTCAACGTTAAACAGAACTTATTAGCAGTAGGCTATTCACAATGTAGAAACAATGTAGCAGCAATTAGAAAAAGAAAAAAAGAAAGAATGGTTGATATTTGATGCATTGATGTAAGATATTTCTTCTGTTACTAAATGTTATATGCAAATGATTGAAATACTCTGCGTCGTCTTTCAGTTACGAGACTGCGGGATGATGTGGGATGTTCCCATTGAAATTTGAGTGTAATTGTAGTGTATTAAATGTGATGTCAATTACCCGGTAAAGGTCCTTTTCAGAGCTAACTTAATCCCTTATGTGTGCAAAATTATTTATACAGCAAACTTTTTTTTNCATTTTGTATGGTCTGAAACCTTAATGGTGAATTTTTTTTTTACTGAAGTTCGCCAAGAAGTAACATTAAAAAAGTTCTATCAATTGCAAGTCATGGTCTAGTTGTCTTTTCCATTGTATTTTGATCAGTCAAGTCATTTCAGAACATTTCTCCCCAGAATTGTGTCTTATGGGTACTACTAAAAACTTATACTGAACTTTTGAATAACGTACGGTACTCTATAATCGCTTTCTAACCGATTCACTAACACACAAATGTTAATTATCACTTAGTAGGCCAGTCACATTCGAAAATTTGGCAAAATGTGTTGCCCTTTTGTTTAAAGACCATCGAGTGCCTTTGCATTTTATTGCATTGTAATGGGGGAAAAGGGGGGAACAAACATTTTCTATTCTATAATGGCTATCTTTGCACACTCTACATTCTTTAAATTGCAAAGGAAAATATGTGAATGTTGTTAGGTGTTGTTGTTGTTGCAAGTACGTAACCAGAGTCCCAACAAATTACCATTCCTTTATACTAAATTTCATATATTGTCTAGTAAATGTTTCATATTCATGTCACCATATCGACCGTTTGTTTAAAAAAAAAATTAAATTATTGTTGTAAACTGCACTACTTCTAAATGTGTTTATTAATCAAGAATTTAATTACATAATGTGCAAGTTAGGAAAGGATATATAATAAAGTTTGGAAAAAAATGTTTAAATTAATGGATGAATGTCAAATTGTTTTGTCTTTTTGTGTCTTGTCACTGCCAAATAATACAGGGACTCGCCCTCCCTGCCCATACCCCTACGTAGCCACGCCGCTGAACTAAACTGATAACAGTAATAAAATGAGTAACGGTAGTATACATGAACTTCATCCGTTACTTTGATTTATGGTAATTTAAATATTTTGTTGAAAATACAAAGGACATGATTGTCATTTTCAAATTCCACAATAAGAACAAAATGTATATAAATGATGCTGAATACAAAACAAGTATTCTTTAACCCATAGTAAATGATCACATATATAACAACAAAAAATAGGCTTGGAAATCCCTGTCATTTTTGTGTAAATAATCCATGACCCATAATCAAGATTGCAGAGTTTCAAATGGAAATTTCAATAACCTTTTACAACACCAATCCTGCCTATTGAAATGTCAGTACTTTCAAAAAATGATGATGACATTATTACATAAAGTGAACTTAATTCCTATTGGTATTGCAAAAGGGTGTTAAAATTGCCCTTCAGTAGGTTTTCTGAAAAAAATTTGCTATCGTATTTATATACCCTTTTTAACGGAAAGTGAAAGATATCACATTCTATAGAAAAAAAAGCTGGTGATTCCTTACAAAAGCCTTCAATAAGTATGTATCCAAGCTAAATGAAATGACAAAAGTGGTGGATGGGGGGGGGGGGGGGGGGGGCATGGGTC
>BEXV01000351.1:191298-204100 GCA_003118195.1 Hemicentrotus pulcherrimus | reverse complement strand
AGTGAGACAGAAACAGATAGACAGACAGACATTCTGACAGAGTCATTTTATAATGGCCTTTTGCTCCAAATGCAGAGACATTTTGTTTTTGACACCTTTCCAGTTTCATTTGAAATTGTGATATGGAATATGTAGCATTTTGCTCATCTGATAAGATAATTATCATGGTACACAGTATCTCAATAGTAATGTCATCGTATTGATCAGTTGAAGAGATTTAGCTTCCTGATGTCATTTTACAAATTGGCAACTGCATAATGTTCTGAACAAAATACACTGTATTATGAAACTACCAAACAAACTGTGCATTGAATACAATACAGTTAAGCTTGTGCTGAATTCATGCATGTTTCTCATCATCATGATGAACTTAATAATGTACAGTTAACAACTAAATTATTCATACCTTATAATTTTTTGGTAATATTGTTTGTTTGTTGTCATTTCTTTTTTGTTGGGGTGGGGTTGTTTTTTATAACTCAAGAATGAAAGGTAGACTGGTTGAATCAGGGCCTTTGTTGAATACTTTTAGATGTAAGCTTCAATGTGTCACATTCCCAACAAACATCCATTGTGACAAATCAATTTTCACATACTGAGAAAATACAAAAACTTGGTAAGGGTATGGACAATTTAGTTGTTAACTCAACACATATGGCTCTAAATATAGACTGGTGTACATATGAATACAGTCTTTCATTCTCCTGGAAGCACGATCATCATCACTTTGATGATAGCCCCAATCTGTTCAAACTATCCCTATTCGTAAACCAGGCCAAGTACCGCAACTAGTCTTGTCAATCAGACTCCTACGGAAAACAGTGTATACTTGGCTCGACGTTAATACGATTTGCATGCATTAGTTGTTGCTAGGTAGGACAAACATAATGGCCCCTTTTCTACCTAACAACATGTTATATATATGCAATTTGCATTCTGACTTTTAAAATCTATCATTATTTTCTCTATAAAATCACCCAAAGTAGTCATGCTTGCAAAATTCATTAGAAGGTCATTTTCTCAAGAACTTGAGCCTGCAGCCTAAGACTAGGTTTCATTAACAGTCCACATATGTTGAGTGCTAATTGGTTGCAATGCTCGGAATAACTGCTATAGTTGCTCGTCCAACATGCTCTCACAATTGCCATCCAATCCGTTTGACACCTCCGACCCCTATCACCAAATATAGTTGGCTTAAAAATTGTAATTGAGAGTGCTCCTTTCAAGATAAAGTAGGCCTACTTTATAATAGAGTAGCTATAGGGGCACAGGGGGCACATACTACCCCCTCCACCCCCCCCCCTCCCTCAACTGAATGATAGAAAAGGAATAATAATTAATTAATACTTAATAAGAAAGTACAGTTCAAATGAGCCAGGGTTACTGATAAGGCTACCCTTGGTAAAACAAGACATATTAGTATTATTACCGGTATTATTAATCAGATACCAACTAAATGTAGACTCAAGGAAAACTGCTCATGAATAAATGAATTTTCAGTCTGATTTTTGGAAGAAGAAAAAAGAGAGAAAATGAATAAGAAAAATGAGACTATAAGATGCCCTTCCCTCTCCTCCCCGATTAGAGGCCTTTTAAAGTAGCATATTGATTTTCCAAGTGAGGCAGATCTTGTGACCATGCTTTTTTAAACTAAAACAATGGTTTCATCTACTGAGAGCCAGAATGGCATTAAATCATATACTTTTAAAATGGATTTAAGGCCCTTTTGACTCTCACCAGATTATATTTAAGGAAAAAAAGGTAACACTTTATACTGTAGAACTTACATTCACATGTCTCTGCTAAACCTTTATAAATGATGTAGTCCCACATACATATGTGTGGGTGGTTTTAGGATGTATGTTTAAGGCACTAACTAGATTTATTGCATAGAGAGATTCCGCATGAAGCATTTTATCAGAGATAATTGGGCTTGGAGATGAAATAACAGCAAGATGACCCCGCCGACTGATCATATCTTCCCCGTAATGATTGATTGGTGGAAGTTCAGGTTGTACAGCACCTCAGATCTTAAAGCCCCCGTGCTTGTGATTGTAAACATGCACCGGTCAAAGATAGTCTACAATCACACAAACTATCCTCTTTCCTGTTTGGCCTGACTTTGGGTACGTTTACGCTAAATTTTGAAGGTAGAATGAGCGACCAGACCAGAATCGTGCCTGGAGGAGCCAGAGAAGTGCAGTGCATAGTCTACAGCTGGATTCGCTAACCTGCACTGCGCATGCTATGCTGACCCCATTTAATCACGTTTAAATGATTGTGCGTTTATGCTTCCCCAGAATTGCCGATCCAAAACACACCTTTCTGTGAGTTTACGATCGGCGATTATGATCACCGTTTTTTTTGTGATTCTACAAAAATGAGAAATGGGTGCAACCGTGTTTGAACTAAATGTGTAACAAATGCCTCATTCTGGCGAGAAAAAGTTAAGCATAAAGTACCCTTCATTAACCCAAGATTTTTGAAAAGCCCAGAAACTGTGATCCAGAGAAATTTGCCTCAACACTTCTAGCGTAAGCTACATAATTCTTGTGAAGATGCACATATAAAAAGTGGGCTTTTTCAGTCTGGAATATTTATTAGCTATAGATATGGGCAGGACAGCCGAATTGTTCTGCTGTACCTTACTTGCTGGGATTAGTTATATGAACCTGTAAAGCAAGTTGATGGAAAGGAAATATATTGATTGTGACAGATTTTTTCTTTTGACAAAAGGAGAGTGAAACAAGAAGGGACAGGCAGAGTGATTGGTGAAATGAAAGAGAGAAAGAGACAGACAGACAGAGGTATTAGAGAAAAAAACATAGAGTAAGCAGAAGAAAAAGAAGGAAAGATAGAAAGAGAGAGATATAGGAAAAAAATATATTAGGATGGATGTTAGGAGGAGAAGGACCAGACATAGATGAAAACGGAGAAAGCAAGTGTGAGGTGAGAGAGACATGAGAGAGAGAAAGAGAGAGAAGAGAAGGAGGAGGGAGGGAGAGAGAGAGAGAGAGAGAGAGAGAGAGAGAGAGAGAGGGAGACATAGCGTGAGATACAGAGTAAATGAGAGATGGAGACGATAAGAAATATGTGAATTTGCAATTGGGAGATAAATACCCAGTGCACTTCAAATATGCAAGAGTGCACTTGAGAACAAATCAATATCTTGAAATTGATCAGAATCCTGAAAGGGCACTTCCCACATTTATTTGATCTCTTGTAAAATTATATCCCAGAATGTGACGTGAGTTTTAAAAGCTTTATTTTCTTCTGGGACTTCACCCAATCCTTTGGAATCTATTCAAGCTTTGGCCAAGTGTAGATCGGGAAATAGGTGGTTTGTATATTGACAAAAAAACCCATGAAACATGAAGTGTATTTCATTGAGTTCATGTATATACCACTTCAGATTATGAGATTTAAATGTACTACAGTCAAACCTGCTTTAGTGACCACCTATCTACAAAGACCACATTTGCCTTCCCTTTGAAATTAGTTTCTTGTTGAAATATGTACTAAAGGAATCTGTCTACAAAGACCACTTTTTGTGTTTCCCTTGGTGGGGGTGGGGGGGGAGGGTCGTTGCTTTAGACTGGTTTGACTGTATACTTATTATTCAGAAATAAATTTTATGGCATAAAGCTGTTCGGGAATATCAAAATAGACAATGTTTCAATTGATTCTTTTTTAAATATCTGGAAGTCGATTAGTTTTTTGATGGTATTCTTTAAGACATCTGACATATGTTTCCAGAAAGATTTATTATGTTTGTTTGATACTTATTATATTTATATAAAAATTTCTTTTTGGATATATGTTTTCAAGTTTTGTGCTTGCCACAATACATTTGACCCATATTCTTTAATTTCAAATATTACCTGTAACATGAATTTTCATTTATATGCATATGGTGTAAAATAATACCTTATGGATGCATATCATGTACTAACTTTCCTTTAAATTCCTTTCACATCTACAATTGAAAATTTGTATGCATACATCTAGGATGGCCCTCATTTCTGGATTTGTGTGTTTTGTCTGAATTTAAATCACTTTGTCAATATCAGTGTCCATTTGATGTGACAATTTCAAAAAGAGTAAATTTGCTCTACCGTACTTGACCAAACATCAGAGCTAGTTTCTTGCCAAGTAAATATTGGCATTTTAAAGCCATTTTCAAAACTGAGTTGTACATTAAGAATCCGTCACAACCTCCTTCTCCCTCTTGTTAGATTTGCTACATGACCTCTCTCTTTCTTTCACTTAATCTCTCCTTCTCTTTCTCTCCTCTTTTTCTCTCTCTTGCTCTATATCTTTATGATCTTGCTCCAATATCTCAATATTTTCTCTAATTTCACACTTTCTGCTATAACTCAACTTTCCTTATTGCCATACAGCACTCACACATGTCTCTCTTCTCTCTTCCTCTCTCTTTCTCCCCCTCTCTCTCTCCCTCTCCTCTCTCTCTTTCACCCTTCTCTCTCTCTCTCTCTCTCTCTCTCTCTTTCCCCCTTCTCTCTCTTCTCTTTTTATCCCCCTATATCTCTTTCCATCTTCTCTTTCTTCTCTCTTTCTAGTTTCTATCCTCTCCCCTCTCTCTCCCTCTCTCTCGTATCTCTATCCTTTCTCTTGTATTATGCATTCTTTCTTTCATCTCTTAACATCTGTCTATATTGCTTTTAAGTGAAATTCAAAATGAATTCAGATAACAGATCAAAGTCATATATGATAATACAGAATGCTTAAATGCTAGATCAAATAGCATCCTTTTTTTTTTGCCACATAAATGATAAAAATCATCTTTACGGTAAAAAAAAAAATGACAATTTTGTATATGACTATGAGATACTCCTCTTTATTTATATCAACAATTACCATTTTTATCTTTTTACATTTTTTTTGAATATATTCACTATGAACATGACTGACAAAGAAAGCGGAAAATATATACAGTTCCTCAGGTAGACAAAGGAACATCCCTTCACTGCTATTATGTAAAAATGTGTAGAATAGGTGTCACATGCATATTCACCTTTTTACATAATAGCAGTGAAGGGATGTTCCTTTGTCTACCTGAGGAACTGTATATTTTGTCCGCTTTCTTTGTCAGTCATGTTCATAGTGATTGCAGCATACTATGATATTTTGTAAAACATTAACACACAATACCAATAAAAATCACTCTTTTCAAATACTACAATTTCTATCTTTAAACATTTACTGCCATCATCCTGCCACGATTAATCTATATTTTCCACCTTCCTTCCAGGCAGCCCAGATCAAGTAAGTAGGTACTTGGTAGGAAGAAATTCTATGAATGCTTCAGAACCTTATCACTACAGCTAGGCTGCGCAGGAGATCTTTGGAGTTGTATAAATTCATTTCTATATATGTGGTATGCACTGTGCAAGAGCTGAATATTATCACTATCTTCTTATCATACCATTTTCTTTTCTTTTGTCTTTGTCTTTCTACCAGGATAACGAAGCAGTGTCACGATGATGCCTCCCGCTTCTTCCGGTTACTGTCAAGACCTGGAGCCAAAGAGCTCTCACCTGAGGACTTCAACCCTTTAGTGCAGGTTTGTATTCCAGACAGGGGAACTTTGAAGGTGTTATGTCTGATAGGGTTCTTGTCAGAAAACTTGTTCCTCTTGGTCTAATTTGAAAACAGAATGGCTTTGCTGCATCCAAAGGGAGTGATTTGAGAGCACCAAAGCATCTTGTGCAGGTGGAAGTTATTGGTCGAAATTGAGAGAAATATGGCCATGTATCATACTAGGGAGGTGGTGTGCAGGACCAAAACAATTATGGATGTTGAAAGGTTTATTAACCTGGTTTGTACCATTGTTGGGGAAAATTTTCCCTTCGTCATGTTTTTTTTCTGAAATCACCATGCTTGGTATAAGAGCATAACAATTAAACTTCTACACAGACTTCAAGCCCTTTTGGCTCTGAACAGATGTTATATTTTGCAACAGTGGTATGTAACTTCATTGGAATTACTCCTCTGGCTATATTGATATCTATGATTTGGAATTATATGTACAGATAAACAAATTGAATTATTTTTATTTTTCAATTGTAAATGAACACTACTCTTTGTAGATATGTTTGTAATGGCTACATCAGATGTTTTTCAATTGTTTTACTCTTTTCTTTTCTTTTCAGGATATAGTCAATTCTCATCCAGGCCTTGTTTTCCTACAGGATGCCCCTGAATTTCACTCCAGATATATAACTACAGTAAGTATCAAGAAAGAATGGTTGCCTACCCCTCCATACAATTACCCCTAGGACATCTACCCCTACCCTCTCCCCTTAGAAACTCCCATCAAGGCAACTACCCCCAGACAGCTACCCCCTCCCCCCAACAGCTACTCCTAGTCAATTACCCCCTCATCCCCCTCCCTAACAACTCCACCCAGTCAACTATCCTCGACAAAACTACTTCCCCTGACAACTCCACCCAGTCAACTGCTCTTCCCCCTCCCTGACAACTTCATCCACTCTGTCACCCCTCCAGACTACTACTCTTTCTCCCCCTCCCCCGACAACTTCTTAAAATCTCTGCCCAAAGGACGGACTGACTTGCCCTTTTAGGCCAATATTTCTGTCGACACAAGTCACACTGACAATAACCGAAAATAAAATGATATTACACCAAATGGCCAAGATTGTTGATTATCCATTGGTTTGACATAGAAGACTAGGGTATAATGTCCCTTTTTATCACAGACATAAATCTTGAATAGTTTTCTCTGATTAGCAGTAGCATTGAAAAGATCAAGCTCAGGGTCATTGCAGTGACTTTTAATTAGAAGGGTATGAACTCCCTGCATAGAAACGTACTCTTTAATTCATTACCAGTCATCGTAACTTTTGACAATCATCAGTCAAATTAAAAAATGAGCTTTACCTCTTGCTGTTAGTCTGTGCAGGGCTAATGGAAGCACTGTTTTGGCAAAGAACGTACAACGTTCTTCAGTCTTTCTCTTCACTCATTGGAAGTTCTGTAATCTCCATGATTTTGGTGTAAATTTCAGTCACAAAGGGTTCCTGGGAAGGGGTGACGCTATCACCATTAGGGGTTCCTTTTGTAGTACTGGCTGGGTAATGTGTGTTACTAGGTTCATCTAATGTTGATTCTGTTGTCGTTGAAAGGCCTATAGTCTCCTTTGGTGTAGAATCAGAATTGTTCAGTGTAGTTTCAGGACTGTTTGGTGTAGAATAAGAGCTCTCTAGTGTATAATCAGGATTGTCCAGTGTAGTATCAGTACTGTCTGGTGTAGACTCAGGATTGTTTGGTGTAGTATCAGAACTGTCCAGTGTAGAATAAGAGCTGTCTAGTGTATAATCAGGATTGTCTAGTGCAGAATAGTAACTGTCTGGTGTAGATTCAGGATTGTCTGGTGTAGATTCAGGATTGTCTGGTGTAGGTTCAGGATTGTGAGGTGTAGTTTCAGGACTGTCTGGTGTAGAATAAGAGCTGTCTAGTGTGTAATCAGAGCTCTCCGGTTTAAAATTAGAACTGTGCAGCGTAGAATCAGAACTGTCCAGAGTATAATCAGGACTTTCTGGTGTAGAATCAGAGCTGTCCGATGTGGAATCAGAAATCTCCAGTGTAGAAATGGTGTCAACTAGTGCAGCTTCTATTTTATGTGTGTTTGACGCTGTGATGTCTAGTGTCGCATGTACCGTGTTGCTGCTTGGACCAGTGCTTGACTTATTTAATGATTCTCTGGTGCTTTCTTGAACGAAAGCGGGGGTCGCTAGAGTAGAAACGATTGCATTTGATGTTAACAAGGACTGATTTTCATCAGAACTGGGGTTATAATCATCATCTTTCCCCTCAGATTTCTCATCGGCGACGGCCATCAGTTCAGTAAATTTTATCACTTCTGTATACATTTCAGTAACATTGGCCTCTGGTGATGATGCAGTATCATCCAATTCACCATCCTGAGATATATCATTATCCTGAAGAGCCCTTGTAGAATATAGTTTGCTCTTTGTTGAAGTCACTGTTCTAGGGTTTAGAGTCTGATAATCAGTTGGCGTTGCATTTGCAATTGTTGGATCAGAATGCTCCGGTGTAACTGCAGGACCATTAGTTGTAGAGGTGGTGTCAGATGGTTTGGCAGTGACTCTCTGTAAAGTTGGACTACCGGTGTAAGATGCATCAGGTTGAACTGTAGTGTCATGTGAAGTAGTGCTTGAACTGACTGGTGCAGGTCTCGTGCTTTCCTGAACTGCTTCAGAATCTTCATTGAATTGTGCTAAGATATTTTCTTCTGACTTGGTCTTGGATTCAGTGTCGGACATCGCAAATTCAGTAATTTCTATGATTTCTGTGTAGGTGTAGGTTTCAGTAACAAATGATTCAGAAGATGAAGTGACTTCTGCAGTATCAGGTACATTAAGCACAAGATCCTTTGGTGTTGAATATGCACTTGATGGTGTAATAACAGACTGTTCTGGTATAATATCGTACTGTTCTGGTGTAAAATCAGACTGTTCTGGTGTAAAATCAGACTGTTCTGGTGTAAAAGCAGACTGTCCTGGTGTACTATCAGACTGTTCCAATACAATACCATACTGGTCTGGTATACTATCATACTGCTCTGGTGTAATATACTGCTCTGGCATACTATCGTACTGTTCTTGTGCAATATCATACTGCTCCGGTATACTATCAGACTGTTCTGGTATAATATCGTACTGTTCTGGTGTAAAATCAGACTGTTCTGGTGTAATATACTGCTCTGGCATACTATCGTACTGTTCTTGTGCAATATCATACTGCTCCGGTATACTATCAGACTGTTCTGGTATAATATCGTACTGTTCTGGTGTAAAATCAGACTGTTCTGGTGTACTTTCATGCTGTTCTGGTGAACTATCATACTGCTCCGGCATACTATCAGACTGTTCTGGTGTAAGATCGTACTGTTCTGGTGTAAAATCAGACTGTTCTGGTGTACTATCAGACTGTTCTGGTGTACTATCATGCTGTTCTGGAGTAAAATCATACTGTTCCGGTGTAATATCATACTGCTCTGGTGTAATATCATAGTGTTCCGGTGCGATATCATACTGCTGTGTCATACTATCAGACTGTTCCGGCATACTATCAGACTCTTCTGGCATACTATCAGACTCTTCTGGCATACTATCAGACTCTTCTGGCATACTATCAGACTCTTCTGGCATACTATCAGACTCTTCTGGTGTAATATCATACTGTTCTAGACTAATATTGAGCCTATCTGGTGTAGACCTACCACTAGTAATAGATGCAGTAATTTCCTCTGTACTTAACTTAGTGTAATGTGTCATAACCATACCAAGTGTTGATCCATGTGGCCTAACACTTGAGGTGTCCAACACCAAACCAGTGCTAATTGGTACAGAACCAGTAGTGTGTGCAATAGGCATTCCGAGCTGTGGTGTCTCATCAGTTTCATGTTCTGTATTACCAATGACACTTCTTTGCTCTGAGCCCTCGACAGACTCAGATTCGGTGTCAGACATCACAAGTTCTGTGATTTCCATTATTTCTGTGTAAATTTCCGTCGCCACTGGTTCAGGAAATGGGGCGATACTTTTGCCAGCAGAGCTATCTGGAGGTGAAGCTGATGCATGATCAGTAGCACTAGATACAGGGACACTGGCAACAAGCATTCCTTTATTTGGTGTTAAATCAGGTGCTGATGAGGAAGGATCACCAGAGAGTGTTGGTGTAATATCACCATTGTCTGGTGTAAAATTGGTGTCAACCGTTGCAGAAGCAATTGAGATTGGACTTGACAGGGTGTCATATGGTGCCATGGCGATCCTGTCAGCAAAGTCAAGCGGTTCAGTAGTGGAACGAGGGAGTGTAGAAGTGGTACTGTGTTTGATTTGATCAGTGTTTTGTGAAATAGAACTAACCACAAGGGGTGTAGAGCCGACCACTGTTGGTGTAGAGCTTGCGGGTTCATCATCAATTTCATCTTCAGCTTTGCTGATTGTACTCCTACGCTCTGTATCGTCATCTTCTTGGGCTGAAATGGTTTCCTCAGACTTGGAATCAGTATCAGACATCACAAGTTCTGTCCTTTCAACAAATTCTGTGTACATTTCCGTTACATACGGCTCAAGTGATGAAGTGATTTCATTTTTAACAGAATCGTTGTAAGGTGTTCTTGGTATTGACTCTGTCCTGTGGTGTAAAATTCCTGATGCACTTGGTGTCAAGTGATGAGCTGTTGATGATGTTTCAGAGTGTTCTGGTGTAAGATCATGTCCACCTGTACTTGGTGTCAAATGTTGAGATATAGGTGAAGGCGTATGGTGTGAATTCCCAGCTGTTCTTGATGTTGAATGATGAGATATTGTTGAAAGTGCATGGTGTAAAATTCCAGCTGCACTTGGTGTCAAATGATGAAGTGTTGCTGAAGGTTCAGAGTCTTTCGGTGTCAAATCATGACCAGTTGAACTTGGTGTCAAATGATGAGGTACTGAGGAAGATCCAGAGTGCTTTGGTGTAAGATCAACACCATCTGGTGTAGTAGAGACTTCATCTTGGTTTGAATCATGATGTGATCTGTCATCCTCTCTACTCGCACTGCCTTGCAGTGTATTACTCAAAGTTTCCTGTGAAGAACCGGTGCTAAATGACACGAAACTGGTGTTACGATGCAAGGCACTGGAAACAAGTGGTGTAGATCTGGTGCTTGGGGCTGTAGCGTTAACATCATCATCTGGTGAACCATGTGTGTCATTTTCTGCATTGACAATTGCATCTGCATCTCTCAAATTATCCTCGCTTGATATCAAAACTGTTCCGTTGGATACGGTGTCAGTGTCAGATGATGTCATGTTATCAGCGTTGCCTCCAAGAGCATCATTCTGGCCTACGCGGTCACTGGCCTCTGCGTTCATGGACTGTTGATGGTCATCTCTGCGAGTATCGGTGCTTGACTAAGTGATGCAAAGAAGAGACAAATAGTTTAAATACATCTCGTACATACATTTAGATCAATTCAAAGTGACCTCTTATTTATCTGCAAGTTCTTAAAGTCTTGTATTTCTATTTTCTTGCAATTGATTTTTACAACAGGATACAACCACTATGAAGGTCACCCTGGGGTGTTCTAATTCATTTATTTCCACATCACTCATAAAAGATATATAATTGTCAAGAAAGGGGGCAAATCAAAAATTATGTTGATAATAATTTATAGAAGAAAGACAAAAAATATTCTATGTATACAGTGCCCAATCAGAGTATGAAGAATGCAAATGTTTATTTTGCACATATTCATATGAAGTAAATATTGTTATGGTCTTGTTGTATTCATACATAATAAGATAATATGGAGTTCCTCTTCATTTCCTCAAACTGAATCATTAATTTTTGAAAAAATTTATTAATATAAGGTACTGGAAACAATCAGTATGAAACTTATTGTCGGGGGAAAGTTTATTTCCTGAGAAACTCACTTCAGCAACTGGGCCAGTCAATGGCCTCTCCTTCCTTTGTTGTATAGTGCCCTCTGTGTCAGAAGAGAGCACAGTCTCATGAACGATCTCTGTGTATGTTTCAGTGTAGAACTCGGTCTCCAGTGGCAGGGCACGGGCTGCTGTGGTTTGAGGAATGGGAACAGCATTGTTCTGTTCCACCACTGCACAGCACAGGAGAAAAAGAAATGGAATGGTTCTCAGAGTCCTGCAAGGAAATGAATGGAAAATGTTGATGTGTTGAAATCTGAATTGGTTGATATCTGTATTGAAACCTAGTAAAGTATCTGAAAACAATAACTAAATGTGTATTCAATGGTGGGCAAGTCTATCAAATATTTGGAGATTAAAAAAAGGAAATGTGGCTAATACAATATTTGCCTCAGAAAATGTGTTGAGCTGCTTTAAATGCATATTGTAATGTTTCAGCCATTTCTGGAGTGAAACTTACTACATGTCTTGAATGAACTGCCTAACATTGAAAATAACAAACGATCTAATAGCAAAAACTATATTTATCATTTAAGGTTCATTGTATTATTTTGTGGGGGATGGGGGTGAATGTGATTAACACAAAATTTTCTTACAAAACGATATCTATCTGATTTGCTCGAAGCGCATATTGGAGATCTTTCTCTACTGTGTGGAAACAAAAAGATAACCCCTTTATATTTTTCTCTTTTCAGAGTGAAAAAAAAATATGTATAAGAGAAGATGAGGAACGAAAGTGGGAGAAATCAATAAAAAAATCAAGACCAGTGTTAAATGTTGGATATCAAGATAAAAATCCAGGCAAATGAGACATGAATAAAATGGATCATTTTATGAAGGAACATGACAAGATGGAAAATGAGGGAAAAACTGTACACCAGTTTATGCCCGAGGTTTTTCCAAAAGAATTGCAAATCTCTGATCAAAGACAAAGAACATGTTACTTACCCCATTGGATACTTCCTTTTCTTCTGCTGCTATTGGACCTGTTTTATGTTGGGAGAAACTTCTGAGGGTACTGGAACAAGTCTGAAGTTATCTTCCACAAAACCGGTGTGAATTTTTGTTGAGGTTTGCCACCAGGGCCAGAGGTTTGATGTCAGATTGATGAGTAGCTTTCCCAGTCTTCCCCAACTATGTTCCTCAATGTTTAGGTTTAATGTTGTATTTTTAGGAATGTCTGTTCCTTTGATTGGTTGAGAGTCAACAGGACTCCTCCCGTTTGACTTTATGAACCAATAAGATGGTGTAGAGTGGGAAGCACTTCCAGCCAGATTGGCACCAGGGGGGAGGGGGGGGGGGGG